>OU466858.1:0-60000 GCA_911865555.2 Thlaspi arvense
AAGGAGGGAGGACAGGTGTGAAGAAATGTAGAAGATTCGAGGAAAAAAGATTGAAGACGTGAGAACCGAGTATGCAAGCAAAAAAGCAACGTGGAGGATGCAGCCGGGGCACGTTTCTTTCTTTCTGTGCCCAACTTCGACACGCCTCTCTCCTGTTTGGGCTCTCTCTTTCTCTATGGCCCACACTTCCTTCCCCTTTTCTAGAAAAAAAGCCCACAAAAAAAACTATGTCTTTCTCCGTTTTATTTGGCAAACCATACTAAGTAGTACTAGGAAAGTATCAACCCCCCCCAAAAAGAGAGGAAAGTATCAACAAATAATTAAGAAAAAAAAAAACCAAGAGGTTGCATCCTCCATTTGCTTTTCACGAGAGGATGGAGAGGAATATGGTTGACCACACGGTGAGGGCTAAAGATGCAACCAGATAGGTCCACAAGAAGATGACAGCGCACTCATCTTGAGCCACGTCGAACAGTTGTGCCATCGTGCCTGCGATCCATAACACAAAATGAAATGAAATGATTATCCCCTATTTATCTAGCTACAGGCAACAATGGATGTCGAGTAATTACTGATATTCATAGCAGGCGGAAGGGTGAACTGAAGCATGAGAACGTATCGGAAGAGAGGGTCTGGAGGAAGATAGCCTAGGTTCCCCGCTAAGTGGACCACCCCGACCCCCACCACGGGAAGGATTATATAGCGCACACAGATCACTCCCACGATCACCGACGTTTTCACGGCTGAGGAACGCAGACCCTGTATCAGGTTTCCCCCCAGTATGAGTGTGATGCAAGGAATCGTGCCTTCCCTGCCAAATTAACTCTATATATTAGTCGTGTGACGGATGTTTCCATATCTAAAAACGTGCTCCTATATAGTATATACCCAAGTAGTTTCACTGAATCTTGGATGACTCGCAGCGGAGCATTCTCCCCGATTATAAGATTCCTCAGCCAATTGGTTGCTCCGAAGACGAAACCAAGAATCTGAATGGAACACAAAACGACATATCAGAGCATTAGATCTAGTACTATAGTTCATTATTGATTGGATAAAATGAAATCATGTCTCTCTTTCTCTGCTTTTATCATATACTTACGGCACCAACAGTGGGTGGTGCAAAGAGTTCCTCAAGAATCTGATGGAGCAAGTCGTTGATGTATGTCCGAGTAGACACCTTTTGTTTGACTTGGATTTCAAGGTCTTGATTTTGTTGCGGCTTCAGGAGAAGAGTGTGGGGATCCGAGTCCCATGTCCTTGTTGGGAGTTTTTACCAAGCCGGCGGCTGCGAGAGCTTTAAACTGTGTAGCAGAGCTTCTCACCAGTTGGTAACTGTAGGTCCAAATGTAGAAACCCCCAAGCTGCGCTTGACAAAAGAAGGAAAATTAAATTTACTTTAACAAATCTGAGCAGAGGAAAGATGATATGTTTGGTTTAACTTACAGCCATAGAGAAGGATGCATAGGAGAGTCCAATGGATCTGCACACACTCCGATTCCCAAAAGGGCTGCCTTCCTCGTCACAGATGGCAGGAACAAGAATAAGCATAAGGTTTCCCATATTGCCTACATCACATATATATATATATATATCATTTATGTTAGAATTCGGGAACCTCGCTCCTTGGTCAAATTTTGAGGAACTAGTGTCACCTGAGGCACAAGTAGCGATGATAAGACCATGAAGTTGAGGTTTGGGGTTTAGCAGCTTGACCACCAACCATCCAAGAATGCCTCCTACTAGAAAGGTGATTCCAACGTTTATGGGCATGAACCACCTGAAGGAATTTATTTCTGTAAATCAAAACCAAGCCACATATGGTCTTTCATATGGGCGAGTGAAGAAGGGTAGTGCATACCATGAAATAATGTCCTGCAATGTGACAGTCTGGGCAAGGTTGGCAAACATGATGCAGGGGGTGAAGACCACGAAGACGAGCTGCAAAGAATGTATATATGTTCACTTATTAGTGTGTATGTGAATGGTAATCGAAAGAAAAAAAAAAAAAGAAGAAGCAAAGATGGAGGTTGTACTTTGTTTACGGATCTTCGGGTGTCTGCGGAGAGAAGAGAGCAGTAATCGGTTGCCAAAAAGGCACCAAGGATGCTGATTAGGAGAACTTGGACGATTGGCATTGAAGCCACCTCCAATAACTCTAAGAAACCCATCCCTTTTTGTTTTCTTGCAGAAGAAGAAAAGCGGTCAATGTAAGATAGATATGAAAGCTTTGATATTCTGGCTGTTTGTGTAGACTAGAGTGGCGAAAATGAAGGGAATTGATGGGTATATATTAAAAACGCAGAGGAGTGGGGGTACATGTACAAGAGGAAGAAGAAGAGTCCAACTTTTCAACAGGAGGAGAAGGCATACAAGCAAAGGGATTAATTAAAATTAAGGACAAGTTGGCTTCTGGGTAATGTTGGGCTCAGGTGGTGCACATCACATGGACATCAAAATTTGAAGCTTCAAAGGGACGTGAGGCTTTTGGGATCCTCTCAGGTTAATGTTGACAGAATCAAAGCAAGACTCGTAACAAATTTCATGTCTTTCTATATCCAACCCAAAAGCCTACCAATTTACAACCAACCAATACTCGAGCAAAGGAGGCACAAGTAATCCAAGCTGTCACATTTTCCCAAAGTGCACAAGCTTGACCTTTTTTATTATATTATTTGTTTTTAATATCCTTCCAACTTGACGCCCAAGCTTCAGCGACGGCTGCGATTGCGATGCCAAGTCCACCGTACTCATCGTTCCCTTTACTTTATTACATAAATCAATAATAATTAGGAGACTTTCACAAGCCACTCTGCTAAACTAACTATCCCGACCCAGCACATACACACATGGAAAACAGAGTAATTTAATTTGAGAAAAATGATCTATATATTATAACTAAACAATGATCGACAGGCGAAAAAACTTATGGGGATAAATCAGATAATAATAATAAAGAAGAAGAAGAACCCGTCGTTTGCTTGTATATATGTCTCAGAGAACTACGTATTTAAGCTGAGGATAAGATTTGAATTAAACTAAAAGATATTCAAAGAATTATCTAAACAAGAAAAGGTAAGAATGATGAGACCAGGTTTTGTGGTAGAACTAGTCTGGGAGATATGATATGTGCGCATGCATGACTTGGAAATGGCGTGTATACAGAACGGCATTGGTATAGCAAATTAAAGGAGAGAGAACCAACCTTGGGCACAGCTTGATATTTTTGAATTGGGTGGTTATCATGGTTGACTAATGGGCCTGACCCCTACACGAGTATTAAAACTAGATCTGGCAACTGCACTTATCACAGGCCCATTAAAAAAGCCCACGCAGTGTTACATATCCTTACTTTCCTTCCTCGATTCAACGCGTCCGAATCTCGAACACGTTCCGGCGAGATGGAGGAATACCCGGAAGAGCTCAGGACGCCGCCGGTGAGTTTGGTGGCTCTCTTCGGACACTCGGAGCTACACGCGTCCATTACTAAGCATCTACATTCCCAGCAGCCTCCCATCAACGCTCTGGCCTTCCCCGACTTCTCTCATCTCTCTCTCCTCCTTGCTCATGATGATCAAATCAACCGAACCTCCTCCTTCAGAGATCCTCTCAGCGTCTCTGAATCCTCTCCCCCCACTCCGTCCAGATGCGGCGGCATCTTAAAACGGGACTGGTTGCTAAAGCATCGCACCAAGGTTCCTGCACTTGTCGCCGCCTTCTTTCCCTCACATCACATCTTCGGCGATCCAACTCAATGGCTACAGGTCTGCTCCGATCTCGACAACCTCAAGTACTTCCCCATCTCCCTCGTTTGTTTTCTTCTCTTTGTTCCCCTCATTGGTTTCAGATTAATAATGCCATCTCCATTGCCAGATCCGTCATCCGTCCCAAAAACATCAAACTGGTGGTGGTGGTGGTGCAGTCTTCTCAACAGGGTAGCGTTTTCTCCGATTTGTGTATATATTTTCTTCAATTTCTACGATTATCCTCGTGGTTACTCTCGCCGACTTTTTCTAGAGGAAATTAGCGAAGATCGTCTGGTGGCATTGCGAAGGCGAGCAGAATTAGATTCCAAGTACGTGCTCTTCGTCAATTCCAGCATAGACTCTGAGCTCACTCTCTCTCTCTCCAGGCATGTTTGCTGTTTCTTTCCTCCTTTCCTGTTTTTTTATCTTGCACCTACACAAGAAACAAACAAGAGGTTTGTCCTTCAATACCCTCTCAACGCAATATGTTTGCAGAATCGCTTCCGCGTTTGCAGAGTTGGCGCTTGCGTATTACAGAGAAGAAGGCAGAAGAATCAAAAGCCGTATTGAGAAAAAGAGTTCCCACTCTCTCGATTTGAATGTTCGCTATTGTTTCAAAGTAAGCCTTTTCATTACCTCTGATAAGTCGAATCATTTTGTTTCAAAGTATCTGGGAAATGGAAGGCTCATTCATGTCATGACTGCTAGGTCGCTGTATATGCAGAGTTTCGTAGAGATTGGGGTGAAGCTTTGAAGTTTTATGAAGACGCGTACCATTCTTTGCACGAGGTCCTTTTCATCACTATTTTTTAAAAAATGCATCTGTTGTTATTTGATTTTTAATAAGGTTATGTATATTGTTTCAATTTTGACGAGCAATTTTGTTTATGTAAACAGATGATCGGGACATCAAGTAGGTTGCCTGCTATACAACGCTTGGTCGAGATCAAGACCATAGCTGAGCAATTGCATTTCAAGATATCAACTCTTTTGTTGCACGGTGGAAAGCTCATAGAAGCGGTAACATGGTTTCATCAACATAAGTCATCATATGTGAAAGTTGTTGGATCCACAGAATTTATCTTTCTCCATTGGGAATGGATGAGTAGGCAGTTTCTTGTCTTTGCTGAGTTACTGGAGACAAGCTCAGCAACTGTTCAGAGCGTTTTATCCTTAAACCAAGGACCTGCAGAAATTTCTTTGACTGAGTTTGAGTTTTATCCTGCCTATTATTATCAGGTCAGTCACTTTTTCTCCTATCTAACTCGTAGTATGATCATAATCTACACTTGGTGCTGCATTTAGTGTTAACCATTTTTCCATTTTTCCTTAACAACACTATATAAACTAAAGCACGTATCTTGAAGTCAATGCTGGATTTTTCATCCATTACTTCTTGTTCCTCTTTCTCTATATTTTCTCAACTCATTCTATGCCTAGTACAGTACGTTGAAAGTATAATATGTTCTTATCTACTGGAAAAACTTCTTCTCCCCGCAGTTGGCTGCCCATTACTTGAAGGATAAAAAATCTGCACTGGAACTGTTGATGTCAATGTCCGTAGCAGCTCAAGATATTGATAGCAGCTCCGAATCCGTTACTCCTTCGGTCTATGTGGGTCAGTTTGCTCAGTTACTTGAGAATGGAGAAGCTTTGACACTTCACTCGTAAGTTGTTCATCATTCACCCCACAACTCTGTGTAAGAAAAAAACTTAACTTAGCGACCCCCTATTACGGTATGCTTTTCTAATATGTTTTGCAGTATAACGGATGAAGAGTATATACGGTATACAATTTCAGAAGCAAAGAGATATCAGGATTCCTTTGAAATTATTGCTTGGCTGAAGAGATCTTATGAATCGTTGACCAACCTTAAAGCCCGGAGGATGGCTGCTCTTTGTGCATTTGAAGTAGCCCAGGAGTACTTTGGTTTGTCTGATCCCAGCAACGCAAAAATCTTTTTCGATATTACTGCAAACTTGTACAGACAAGAAGGTTGGGTAACTTTGCTCTGGGAGGTGCTGGGTTACCTGCGAGAGTGTTCGAGAAACCTTGGCGCTTTAAAAGATTTTGTAGAGCTGTCTCTTGAAATGGTTGCACTGCCTGTAACATCTGATGACGATTCTGGGAACTTGGGAAGCAAAAAGTATGGTCCTGGAGGTCCTGCAACTATTTCAGGAAGAGAAAGTATACATCGAGAAGTTTTTACTCTTGTGTGTCGTGAAGCTGAGCTGATATCATCTACAGGAGAAAGTGCGTTCAAATTAGCAACTGATATCCCTCTTCATCTTGAGATTGATCTCGTCAGTCCTCTAAGACCAGTTCTCCTAGCTTCGGTTGCTTTTCACGAGCAACTGATCAAGCCTCGTGCTTTGTGCTCTATTACGTTGTCACTGCTTTCGCATCTACCTCTTCCAGTCGAAATAGATCATCTCGAAGTTCAGTTCAATCAATCTACGTGCAATTTTGTCATCAAAAATTCACAGAGGCCTCGTTGGGCTTCTGCGTCAAACACTGTGAAAAGTGGTAGCCAAGTAGAGGAAGAGCCGTCGCTGGTACTTGTGCCGAATAATTGGTTAAGGTTGACCTACGCAATCAAGTCTGGTTAGTGTGATTTAATTCAGAGGTTGTTGTTTGCATCTCACTCACACACTTGCACGTATTGCATTTTATTCATTAAGTTTCAAACCTGTTTTGGACGCTTTCATAATCATAGTTACCATTCAGCACAACTGAATCTACAGAACTTGTATCTATATTATTGGAATCAAAGGGTAAACTGATATTTTCTTGTTTTTCCCTTTGCTTCCAGGATTTGTTTGCCTAACTTTTCTCGCATTTTTTTTTCATCTGCAGAGCAAAGCGGCAAGCTTGAGTGTCTTTCAGTCCTCGCGAAATTAGGGCCTCTTTTCACCATCTGTTCAAGAGCCGAGAGTCCTGCTGCAATGGAGGATTTGCCTGTCTGGAAGCATGAGAATCGTGTGGAATCTCTGCCAACAAAGGACCCAGTTCTTGCAGTCTTTGGCCAGAAAGCTACTCAAGTTGAAGAACCTGAACCACAGGTGGACGTCAGTCTAGGTGCCTCTGGTCCTGCCCTAGTTGGAGAAGATTTTACGATGCCTATTGTGGTAACTTCAAAGGGTCATGCCGTATACAGTGGTGAATTGAAGATTAATCTAGTTGATGTGGGTGGTGGTGGTTTGTTTAGCCCAAGAGAAGCAGAGCCCTCTTTAGAAAGCCATCATGTCGAACTATGTGGTATTGATGGGGCAGAAGGAAACGATGAATCTGAGTCTGAAACAGGGAACATAAAGAAAATTCAGCAATCTTTTGGGCTGGTTTCTGTTCCAAACCTGAAGGAAGGAGAATCATGGTCGTGCAAACTAGAAATCAAGTGGCATAGACCGAAGCCTGTCATGCTTTTTGTGTCATTGGGTTATTTGCCACATGGCAGTGAAGCCAATGCCCAAAAAGTCCACATACACAAGAGCTTGCAGATTGAAGGGAAAATGCCTCTTGTCATTAGCAATCGGTTTATGTTGCCATATAGAAGGGATCACCTGTTGCTCAATAGGATCAAGCCAGCCCCGGATTCTGAAGACATGGCTTCTCTGCCGCTGAACGAAAAAAGCGTGTTAGTTGTCAGTGCCAAAAATTGCACAGAGATAGCACTGAAACTGGTGTCCATGTCGATTGAATTGGATGATGAGCAAGTGGGAACTTCATGTTGGATTCAGCAGGGTGGTGGGTGTGGAGATACCCCGGGCTCTAACCTTGCGCCAGGGGAAGAGTTCAAAAAGGTATTCACAGTCATACCAACACTGAGAACTCCAAAGCTTGGCTTGGGATCAGTACATTTAAAATGGAGGAGGCAAGGAGGTATTAACACAACAGAGGCATGTGTTTTAACAAAGCACAGACTTCCTGAAGTAAATGTGGAGGCATCACCACTGGTAATGAGTTTGAACTGTCCTCCGTTTGCCATTCTTGGAGAACCCTTCACTTACGGCGTTAGAATCTGCAACCAGACGCAGTTGCTCCAAGAAGCAAAGTTTGCGCTGGCTGATGCACAGAGTTTTGTCTTGTCTGGGTCTCACAGCAATACGGTTTCAGTCCTCCCCAAGTCTGATCACGTCTTAAGTTATAAGCTAGTGCCCCTGACTTGCGGTCAACAGCAACTCCCGAAGATAACTGTGACATCAGTGCGATATTCTGCCGAGTTTCAGCCATCTGCGGTTGCTTCAAGTGTCTTTGTGTTTCCCTCAGCGCCACAGGCCAACTCTACCGCCAAGTAGTAGTAACATCACGCGACTTGGGTTTCCGGATTTGCAGCTTCGCCCTTCTGCCGTGACTCTGTAGGTGCAGGCAGCGTCTGGCGAGCTCGTCGCAATATGCATCTATCTATGGACACCGTCTGCCAGAACACCGACATATGTTTGTAGCAACTGTTTTTCTTTCTACGCGAAAGTGGTTGTGTGTTTTTTTAAAACCATCATCGTTCATGTTCGATTCAGACGTGATTACGCTCACGTCGCTAAATAATAGATAGCGTTGGGCCTTTGTTATCTGTTCGTTGTATTGGGCCTCGTAATTGTACTAGGCCTTTTCTGTTGGGTATTATAATATTTGTTAAGAAAATATTTTAATTATCAGCATCACTTCATCTCTACTCTAGGCCTGATTGACCTTCACAAGCTTAAATCAGAATTAGCGATCACTGGCGGAGATGGAGGCGTCTGGTATGACATTGATGGAAAGCCGGCCGGGAGTTTATGTCGTCGGATCCTCCGGCGTCGGCAAGCGCACTCTCCTCTCTCGTACGTGCTTTTCCTCTTTTAGATCCGATTTCGCTTTTTGTCTAGGGTTTCCTTTTAATCGTTCTGCCATTTGACTTTTTTCTCTGAATCATTTGAATCTCAGGATTGCTCTCTGACAATTTTGAGGATTCATCGGAGTCACCATCTCAAACAGAAGTTCATGGGTATATCTATCTCTAAGGGCGACGGTGTTTTGTGTATATATCCTGAGGAGCTTGTTACGATTCTTTTTCCAACTTTCTTTACCATGTGGGCAGCTGGAGGATTAACACGAAGTATTACACTGCGGATGTTTCTGTATGGATGTCACATATTTGCGACGACAACTCTCTGCCCAGTCTCCCTCAGTCGCCTCCAATGGTGGCGTTAGTTATGGTCTTCGACTTGAGTGAGGTTCGACATGGATACGGCTGTGACTCCTTATTCTCTCATCTTGCCATAACCCTATTTACCCGTTCTTTGCAGCTGTCAACTCTTGTTGCTCTTCAGGACTGGGTTTCTCATACTGACATCAACAATTTTGATATATTGCTGTGCATTGGGAACAAAGTAGATCTAGTCCCTCATCACCTAGCTCATGATGAATATAGAAGACGTCTTCTGAAGGCAACAGACTCCTCTGGCAATCTGTATTCAGATGTTGATGAGTTTGGGATCTCCAAAAGTGAAGGAAGTAGGTTGTTGGGGAGCGAAGATACATCATTGGATATCAGAGGAACATGCCTTGATTGGTGCTGCGAGAACAACGTCGAGTTCATTGAGGCTTGTGCATCTAATCCTGATTTTGACAAGTGTAAGTTGTATGCTTTTCAGTCAATCCTTTACTTCTGCCCTTCATTTTGATGGAGTAACCAGGGTTGCCGGGTTTTACTTTCAACTGGCTGAGAAATGATGAGCAGAGAATACGTATTTGTCTCTAGCATTTATGAGACTCTGGGGTTGGTCCTTGTAGGTTTATCAGTCGATGGGGATTCTCAAGGGGTTGATCGTCTATTTGGTGCCCTTTCCGCACATATGTGGCCTGGAATGATTCTGAAATCGGGTGATAAGATAAATGAACCGGTGTTACCTCATGGTGAAGGTTAATTGCTCCTTTAGTTTTTTCTCTCCCATATATATATATAGCAAGGGGGTTCCCCTTGGGCTCATGTTGATTTTATCTTATACTTTCCTCCTTGTCAGAGTCGTCGGAAGAAGAATCTGAATATGAATTGGAGTATGAAGTGCTATCATCAGGCTCTGCTGATCCGTGGGAAAATATCGATGAAAGATGGGTTTCCGCAAGTGAAATGCGTTCGTACACAGATGCTGGCGGATCCACTTCACACGAAAACCTCGAGGTAGAAAATAATATGGGGAAGCCAAAGAAAGTTGTGGATGAAGAGCTGCGGCCTTCAGGGTCAAGGATAGAGCCACAGAATGAGACTGGCAGAGCAGATCCGACAGCTGAAATTCCCTTGGACGCAGAAAACGACAAATGTTTCGAGTTTGAAGACGTGGAACAGTTGATGTCAGAAATAGGGAACATCCGTGACAACTTGCGATTGATGCCTGATTTCCAGAGGAGGGAAATAGCTGCAAATCTAGCGATGAAAATGGCTTCCATGTTTGGAGGTGACAGTGATGACGAGGATGAGCCTTAGTGAGCCCGTTTATATCAGTTATTGCTGAAGATCAGTTTAATCCTCGCTTTAGACAATTTTATCAAAATTCATTTCATGTTTTGTGGATGATTCTGGCAGTAATAGTCAGTTGCACGATGTTATGTGAAGCCAGTTAGCTATTCTAGCTACCTGGCCCGACATCTCATTACCTTGTCTCTAGATATGTAATGTAGGCTTGGAGCTTTATAATACAGCCTTAGACAGACATCCTAGTTGGTAACACTTGGCAAGGTAATTATGTATGGCAGCGTGCAAGTCTAGTAGAAAACAAAGAAGATCTGGATGGTGCATTCATTTTGAATATCAAACTCTATCATTGGGACTAACAGGGAGAGTTGGTTTCCAGGGCTATTATCTCCACTTCTCCAGCATGTTCCATCTCTCTGGGCTGATCTCCAGCCCTGACGATAGCGTGCCCCTCTATCAGTGCAGGAGATAATGGCTCAGCTTCAAGATCAGACATGTTTTGGTCTTCATAATTACTCATGTAAGAGGCTGTCGAGTGACCGGTGGTCTTGGAGCGGAGTAGAGTGGCTCCAGAGGCGTGAAAGGCTGAAGTAGAGGTACTGACACTGCCAGAGCCACCAAGGGTCTCTGTTGGTGGCGTTCTCGCTTTGCCTTTCTTCTTCTTCACAGCCATGTGCCATTTCTTCAACGCTTTTGCCATTTGCTCATCAAACACAGATTTCTTCATGTGTGAACCCATCTGCCCACATCAACGACATTACATTAGTTTGTTGCTTGGTTATATCCCCTTGTAAGCTTCTCTAGCCCCACACGTATCTGGATG
Organism: Thlaspi arvense; assembly: GCA_911865555.2. NCBI lineage: Eukaryota > Viridiplantae > Streptophyta > Magnoliopsida > Brassicales > Brassicaceae > Thlaspi > Thlaspi arvense. The sequence goes on from OU466858.1 coordinate 11,019, forward strand.
GTGAAGGCCGAGATTAGGATGATGTACCTGAGTAACTAGCGCGTACAGTGGAAGCGTGATGTAGCTGCACAAAATCAAAGCTCCTACGCTGCAAATATATACAGAGCCAACTTGTTGAGCCCGATAGAATCGTTCCAGGCATGATAGATCTATGAATTGGTTTCTTCACTAGTGGCTAGTGAAGAATAAGTTTTACCCAAGAGAGAGTTTTACGATGACAAGTTTGAATTCCTTGTGGAAGCAAGATTTTAGCTTGAAGGAATACTGCATGCCAAATTAACGCAATGTATATTATTGATATAGAAGAAAATACATCGCACAAACAGAGTAGGGCATAAAAAAAAACCAGAGAGATGTCAGTTACCCAGATCCAGAAGAAGTATGTTATCTGGAAAGCATTCTACAAAAAGAAGGCTCATCAGACAGAAGTTGCAGGATGGAGCTAGAGATGAACACAAGCATGCAATGCTGGTTGTGTCAGAAACTAAAAGGTGCAAGTACCTGAAATAAGGCGAAGTGGAGAAGATGAAGCAGCAACTGAGGGCGATTAAACCAAAAGTATTTATCTGAACCGTGCACAAGAGGTATCCCTTGGACAACTGCGTGTTTATCCGTGATCCCCAGAGCCATTCTTGTTAGGATCGCTTGAAGCTTCGTACCGACAGCTAAAATGATCTGCAAGAGTTGCAATAATGAGACTTGCATCTACAACCATGGAAGAATCTATTTAAGAGCATAACTCTGTCTTACAACTATAGGCAGGATTGACGCCCAAAACATTGTTTCCCAGCCTATAAAAGGGAAGGGATAACTTTTTTCAGTACACTAATAAAGAATGATTTAATGAAGCGAGCAAATGCAAAGCTGGCTCACCATTAACATTCAGCAGTAAGAAAAGCACGAATGATGCCCATAGAAGTGGACTGCAGAGCAAAAATTTGTCAGCAATGTGGACAAAAACCTCAACGCACTAGCACTGTGAATGCGTCTTGTGTCATGTACCTTATTCCAACTACCACCTTGAAATCGTCTTCCAATGATCTTTTGATATATTTCTGGAAGTCGAACTTTCTTCCCGGAGCTAAATGGGCCTAAAAGAGACTCACCCATAAAACATCACCAAAAAGTAGAAGGAAAATTACTAGAGAGGATCGAGTTTCGCCTTACAGCGATGAAACCATGGCGCAGAGTCAGGTAGTCGGTTCTCCCGACAGATCGAAAGAACTGCTGTAGGAAGCACCCCTGTAAATCAGATGGTGGAGATGAAGTTTTAGTCAACAACTTAATGCCGCGAGGGGTTGCCAAAGAAGAAGGACATGTTTCTCACAGCGTAAAAGAAGAAGGGGATTTTTGTCCAGAAACTGGAATGTTGTCTAACGAAGGACGTCTCATGAGTGAGCCTGAATCTTGATGGGTCTATGCGCAGGGAAGAGACAATTTAGTGGCCTATATAAAAAAAAAACAAGGCGTTTTAATTAAGAGGAACCCGCCCTACCGACTGAAAACTCGTAATCATGAGAAAACGTCTCCTGCTCCCACTTTTTCCAGCCACGGATCTGCAGTTGCAGAAAATGATGAATAGCTAGGAAGAAAGGAGGGCTTTGGGGCAAAAAAGGAAGTCAGGCTTGTCGTACCTTGAGCCTGCCAAGCATCATGGTGATGAAACTGTAGAGAATGTGAAAGACAGCCATGAAGAACAATAGGATGTGTAGCTGGTGCAAACCCGTGACAGAGATGAGTGGTTCATGATCCTGCGGTAGTCAAAATAGAGTGAGATAACAAAAGAGATAGCGTGAAGTTTATCAAAAGGAAAGCTAAATATTGACCTCATCGCAGCGGGATGAGGTAGTGGCAGCAGCTAGATGTCTGCGGTGGGTCTTGTCTTGGTCATGCGTAGAAGAAGGATCTGGACAAGGTAGCATTGATGCAGCAGCCTTTTCAGGGATACAAATCTCGAGAATATACTGCTCTCCGAAGGTGAGTAACAAGGAAATGAATCCTAGAATCATCAGCTCTGCGTCCATTTCATACATGTTAATTTTCTTGACCAACGACAGGAGAAAACAAAGTCTATGTTCTTACCGGCCTTAATCTTTTCCAAGGCTTCAAGCAGAGAGTTCTTATGCTTCTCCCACAACCACTGAGAAAGAAAAGGAATTAAAAAGGTTTAGGCGAGAATACATGCGGAAGAGAAGGAAGAAAGCCAAGGCATCAAACCGTGGCAACTCTGTGAAGACCCTTCTCGAGGAGAACAGAGACAAGGATGAAGAAGGTACAGACGAGAGCAACGGCCCAGGTGGGAGTCTGGGAGAGCTCTTTCTCTTTGGCACCGCCTGGAGAGGAAGCTCGGGCGTAGCCGGGAAGCAGCAGGGAGCAGAAGAGCAAAATGGTCCAATACCAAAAGCATCTTGTGGCCATGGAAGCCAAAAGAAGAAGATCCCTTATTCCTTGATTACGCAAAACAACGAAGAGGGCAAAGAGATTAAAAAACATAAAAGCATATAAATGCGGTGTTGACCCGAACGTCCGCTTACCGTGATATGTTATGAAGCAATAAATTATGAGAAGAGAGATCAATCATCAATGTTGAGAATCAGCCTTAGACCATCTCCTTCATGTCTCTATTCAAATCTCAACACAAAAGGAACTTAGTAATATCAACAAAAATGACAATTTGGTTGCCTAACAGAAAGAATAGTAGAAGAGAATCGTCCAACACAATCATCAATCCTTTATTGACTAACTGATTATGCTTTTTATGATTTTTTTCCGCTTTTGATTAAATTATATGCCAACTTGCGACTTTATAGATATAGAATCATCATCTTAATTACTCTTGGCCATTGCTCCACTACCGACTCGACCACCTCTTTTTTTTCTCTTCCCGTTACTAATTACCTAACTGTTCTTAATATACACATGCATACTCTTTCGACAGAAAAAAAAAAAAAAATACACATGCATAGACTTTCTCGGCAAGCAAGAAATAACTACAATTCGAGAACAAGGTTTCCTCTCTTTTACTTTGTAGTCTCATGTAACCCCCCCTTAGTTAAAAAAAAAACCCCAAAAAAGCTAATTTCGTCATATCATATATCTTCACTTTATTTTTATATTTTGTTAATTTGATCATCTACTGTTGATCATCGCTAGTGGCTGGACCCCGCTGTGATTAATAAAACTACAAAGCTAATTAAAAAATGTTCTGATATACAAAAAGACATGTCCACTTATAAGGCGATGAAAAAGATAAAATAATGAATGAATACCTTAACCTCAATTTATTTATAGAGAAATCTCTCCCTCAGCACTACCATGCTCTGCTGAGTTGAGTTACATTCGATGTAAATAGATACAAAAAGATTTTCAAAAAGATCATTATGACATGCAAACTGATCATCACGCGTTCAGAGTTCAGACAATTACAAAATAAGTCAAAAGGGACGAATCAAAGGAGAATTAAATCTGTTCAAAAGCCATATAGAAGAAGAAGTAACGACACGAAAGAAATCTGTTTTCTTACACAAAAGAACACTCTAGTATATACACCACAACTTATAATCAAATACGTTGTATTCATGCAGCATTCATCTAAAAAAATATCTTCCATTAAAAGTTTCCCATTTTCATTCAGTTTAACGTTCTTAATTTCTAGTGTTAAAAAGAAAATTTGTCCCTACTTTCATGATTTGTCGTATCATTTTAACCTCTGTTTGAAACGAACTCTTGACAAATTTGCAAAAAGTGAGAATTTGAAAGGTCCATTAGACTACGACATTACAAAAACAAAGCCCAATACTAAAAACCAGTTAATTTCTACAACAAGACCAAAATATCATCTTTAAGGCCCAACATCAGTTTATTTCCTGTAAAAGAAGATTTGTTGCCATTCCCTGGATCTTGTTGCTGCATCCGCTCTGGCATTATATTATATGTCTGGGAGGATACAGAAAGAAGAGAAGAATAAGACGACAGTCATGGCCTCTCACTCTCAGGTCTCCTTTCCTCTTCTCTACTGCGAATCGAATGACGATCAGTTCTTTTCTCTCTGAATCAATTTGTTCACAGGTTTTGGTGGAAGAGAAAGCGGGTGTTAGGATCTTGACACTAAACAAGCCAAAACAGCTGAATGCTCTGTCCTTCCAGATGGTACTGAATCTCTCCCTTCTTGTTTGTTCCTCCGTTTCGCGTATTAGTTGCATGATTGGCTTGAATCAATCTTCTCTAGATCTCTCGGTTGCTGGAACTGTTCCTTGAATATGAGAAGGACCCTAGCGTGAAACTTGTCATCCTAAAGGTAATATCACTATCCTTATATCTTCCGTTTGCACACAGTGAATAACTTTTCCACAGGGTCAGGGAAGAGCCTTTTGTGCTGGTGGCGATGTTTCAGCTGTTGCTCGTGACATCGGACGAGGTATGTCATTGTCACCTTCCCATCTTTCTTTTTCTTTTCTTACTTTCAGCGTCTACACAATCTTTCTCTATTTTCGTGGCTAGGAAACTGGAGGCTCAGTGCCAATTTCTTCTCAGATGAATACATGCTCAACTATGTTATGGCCACGTATAGCAAAGCTCAGGTCTCGTTATCATACTACCTTTTTAATTAGTGGATTTACTCAAAGTGTGCAAGCTCATTTGTTCGTTTTCCATTACTCTTTTTGCAATCACAGGTTTCAATTTTGAATGGTATTGTCATGGGAGGCGGAGCTGGTGTCTCCGTCCATGGTCGATTTCGTATTGCAACGGAGAATACGGTATTTTTTTTTTTTTTTTTTATTGATGTCCATGGATGACATTGTCATATATCTCTCTGAAATATGCTCATATCATTTCATATCTTTTGAGTTTCTCCAAGGTTTTCGCCATGCCTGAGACAGCGTTGGGCCTCTTTCCAGATGTAGGCGCGTCCTATTTCCTGTCAAGGCTCCCTGGATTTTTTGGTAACAAAAGTTATTTGGTCTTGCATGTCCTTCAAACCCACAAACGTTTGCACTCTCATCCTTCCTGTCTTCTTGTTTAGGAGAGTATGTTGGCCTCACGGGTGCTAGGTTAGATGGCGCTGAAATGCTTGCTTTTGGCCTTGCAACACATTTTGTGCCTTCGACGGTATGAGCTTCCTTTGCTTACGTCTTTAGTATTTCCAATCGCCGACATAGCAACTTGACATGCTAAAAACTAGAATGCCATTGTTTTTTTTTTTTTTTTTTTTTTTGAACTAATGGACTATGATAGCTGATGAACTGGCACAATGGACATATGGATGCCCTTCAAGAAATTGTGTCTGTGTTTAGCATTTTTCTTGCCAAGGACTGTTTGAGGCGTCTGTCATATCTTGCACTATAGTTATATCTGTCTTTGGAACGGTCTTGTGCAGCGTGCTTATATTTTCCGGCACGATGGTTTGTGTTGACTGACTCGACTGTTATAACCAAACTTGCGGCATATAAATTTCCTTATTGTCTCTATGGCATTTTGAATAACTTTTACACTTCAGACACTCTTTGCTTCGCCAAGGGTTGTGACTTAGCCAGGCTACTCTTTGTCACAGAGGTTGACTGCATTAGAAGCAGATCTTTACAGAGTTAATTCAAGTGATCCAACCTTTGCCTCAACAATTCTCGATGCATACACTCAGCATCCGCACCTGAAACCGCATAGTGCTTACCACAGGCAAGTGTACAGGATTTTATCTCTTTTTGTCATTCTATTGTACCTGTGTTTGCCCAATATCTTTTGTCATGCCAAAATCGCACACATTCAGGTCATGTGCTAAAACATTTACCCTTTTACCGGTCATGATTACATTACATGTTTTCAAAACTCTAACCTTGTATTGGGGTCAGCTTTCAATCGCTCTTGGAAGAATCCATTGCTCATAAGAACTTGATTGGAAAATTTGTGCGGATTAAAGAGTGCCGAGGACAGCTGTTTACTATCTCTCTGTTTTTTTTTTGTTTGTTTTTTTTGTTTACGCAGGTTAGATGTTGTTGATAGGTGCTTTTCGGGGAGAACAGTCGAAGAAATTATATCTGCACTTGTAAGTTTTCCATCTATGTACACGAAATGTTGACTTGCGGTCCTGAGTTGATTGATTTACCTTCGATGATGCACTGTACCATCATATGTGTTGCCGTAGGAGAGAGAAGCCGCGAATGAAGAAGATGATTGGATCTCAGCTACCATTCAAGCATTGAAAAAGGCTTCACCAGCAAGCCTTAAAATCTCTCTTAGATCGGTTAGTTCCCGGAATGCATCACAAGTTATGATGGGAAAGAGCTGACTGTGTGAATACATTTCAGATAAGAGAAGGGAGATTGCAGGGGGTGGGGCAGTGTCTTATCCGTGAGTATAGAATGGTGTGTCATGTGATGAAGGGAGAAATAAGCAAAGATTTTGTGGAGGTTTCGTCAGCTTTCCCGATTGTATCTTCCTCCTGAAGCTGTCCATTTTGTAGAAATAATTACAACAACTTATCTTACTTATGCAGGGGTGCAGAGCCATATTGATAGACAAAGATAAGAACCCTAAGGTTTGACAAAAAAACGTCTCCGTTTAGAAGTATTTGTGGTGATGTCATACTGCGTTGACACAATGCCGTATACTGAAATTACAGTGGGAGCCATGGCGACTGGAGGACATGAAGGATAGCATGGTAGAGCAGTACTTCAAGAGAGTGGAGGGATTGGAGGATTTAAAGCTTCCACCAAGGAACAACTTGCCTGCTGCAGCAATAGCAAAGCTGTGAAGGTGTTGGAGCACTATGGCTTAGTCCTGGAAAGAGAATAGACATGTTACAACGCTGGTGTTGAATCGGCCTTGCATACCGTACTTAATAATGCATAATGCAAAACAGAAAACGATTATTGTATTGAAAAATGACACCAAAGCAGATGTTGAGAAGATTTGTTTGTGGTGTTGGAGGCACAACCACGGCCAATGAACGTGGATGCACGTCTCTTTTGCATCATTCATTTATTTGGTTTCAGAATACTAATACACCTGAATCGTGATTCCTTCGACTAACTTCATCTTCTTAAACTACTAAATAAACAAGGAATTAGCAAAACATGACCTGAATCGTGAAGTATTGAATGGGCAATTAAAAGTCTCCCGTGACTCTCGTCTTTCTTCTGCCCACATTTCCGGGCAAATTGTGCTTCAGATCTACAATCTCTTTTCCTTGGGAAAATGGAGGGCCAACGAGGCAGTAATTCTTCATTGAGCTCTGGCAATGGCAACGAAGTCGCCGCCGACGTGTCTTCTTCTTGCTTTTATGTTCCCAACCCCTCTGGTACCGACTTCGATGCTGAATCGTCTTCTCTTCCCCCTCTGTAAGTCATTGCTCCTCCTCCTTCTTCTTCCATTGTCTCAACTCGTCTCTGAATTTTCAAGCATTACAACTCTTGTAACAGCTCCCCAGCTCCGCAAGTGGCGTTGTCAATTCCTGCAGAGCTCGCTGCCGCCATTCCCCTCATCGATCGCTTCCAGGTTGAGGCTTTTCTCCGGCTTATGCAGAAGCAAATCCAGTCTGCTGGAAAGCGTGGCTTCTTCTATTCCAAAAAGTCATCGGGCTCTCATGTCCGAGAGCGCTTCACCTTCGAGGATATGCTTTGCTTTCAGAAGGTCTCCTCCTTTTCTCCCTTCTCTGCTGCAGTAACACTCCATTGACTTTGTGCTAAATGTCTCTTCCCCTTCAGGATCCCATCCCCACATCCCTGCTCAAGATAAACAGCGATCTCGTCAGCCGTGCTACCAAGTTGTTTCATCTCATCTTAAAGTATATGGGCGTTGATTCCTCTGATCGATCAACTCCTCCCAGTTTAGATGAACGCATTGACCTTGTTGGAAAGCTTTTCAAGAAAACTTTGAAACGTGTTGAACTCAGGGACGAACTTTTTGCCCAAATCTCCAAACAGACTAGACATAACCCTGACAGGTTTTTTCTTCTCTCCCGCCGTTGCCGGTTGCTTAATATGCATCTGACCTTATGCCTACTTCTTACCTTTTTTGCACATTGTCAGGCAATACCTTATCAAAGCTTGGGAATTGATGTACTTATGCGCCTCCTCAATGCCTCCTAGCAAAGATATTGGTGGATATCTATCTGAGTATATTCATAATGTCGCACACGATGCGACTATTGAACCGGAGGCCCAAGTTCTTGCTGTAAATACTTTGAAGGCCTTAAAGCGCTCTATCAAAGCTGGTCCTAGACATACCACCCCCGGCCGTGAAGAAATAGAAGCCCTTTTGACCGCTAGAAAGCTCACAACCATAGTCTTCTTTCTTGATGAAACTTTTGAAGAAATATCATATGACATGGCTACAACAGTGTCTGATGCTGTTGAGGTATCTTCTTCAACTCTTTTTTTTTTTATAAATCATAATCTAGTTTCCTTGCATTGCATTGCTAGCTTATCATATTCTTGTCCAAGGCATTAAAAATTAGTAATAGTTTTGCTCTTAGTAGCGTTTTGTTTCTCATTTGTCCCTTTGTTTTTGGTTAAACTTCTCTCACTGCATTGACATATCCGTGTCAGGAGCTAGCTGGGACAATTAAACTATCAGCTTTCTCTAGCTTCAGTTTGTTTGAATGTCGTAAAGTTGTTTCAAGTTCGAAATCATCTGATCCCGGAAATGGTATGCTCTCATATGACTTCTTGATCATTTATCTTGAAGCAATACTACTACATTATCGATTGTTTCTCTATCTGTCATTTGCAGAGGAATATATTGGATTGGATGATAACAAGTATATTGGAGATCTCCTCGCAGAATTCAAAGCTATAAAAGATAGAAATAAAGGAGAGATACTTCACTGCAAACTGGTATTTAAAAAAAAATTATTTCGAGAGTCTGATGAAGCTGTAACAGATCTGATGTTTGTGCAACTTTCCTATGTACAAGTGAGCAGTTTCTTCACTAATGGCATATTTATTTCCACTCGAAAAACTTGTCTTTCCTTGCTGACCTGACACACATACATGCAGCTTCAACATGACTATTTGCTAGGAAACTATCCTGTTGGAAGGGATGATGCTGCTCAGCTTTGTGCCTTGCAAATTCTTGTGGGGATTGGGTTTGTCAATAGTCCAGAGTCATGCATGTTAGTATTCTTAACTTCTGTATCTTCATTTTTGCTTAGCAAAGCCGCTGATTTCTTTTTTACCTTGTCTAGTAGCACTTTACATTGCCTTTTGTCCAATGTTTCGTTTACAATATCATTTTCTTTCTCATTGGGTCACGTATCAGTGATTGGACATCACTTCTGGAGCGGTTTTTTTACCGAGACAAATAGCAATAACCCGAGCGAAGCGTGAATGGGAATTGGATATCCTTGCTCGCTACCGTTCAATGGTAGGAAGCATTTTATTCAGTTCTATCTTTCCCTTATCAGATACCCTTGACAAATACTATCTTATTGAAGTGATAGCGTGTTAAAAAGTTCCTTCGTATTTGTGTTCGTGGGGATGTAGGAGAACGTGACCAAAGATGATGCAAGGCAACAATTTCTACGGATATTGAAGGCACTGCCATATGGGAATTCCGTGTTTTTTAGCGTACGCAAGATAGATGATCCGATTGGCCTTTTACCTGGACGAATTATTTTGGGTATCAACAAACGTGGGGTCAGTTTCTAAGTAGATGCTATGTGTGCATTGTGATTCTTCATAAAATCTGTTATTTGTTATCAATTTGTTTGAAATTCAAAGGTATTTTGTTGGATTTGAATTTGTTGTTTGCTTTATTGTAGGTTCACTTTTTCCGACCGGTTCCTAAAGAGTACCTGCACTCAGCTGAATTACGTGACATAATGCAATTTGGCAGCAGTAACACTGCAGTCTTTTTCAAAATGAGAGTCGCTGGTGTTCTTCACATATTTCAGTTTGAGACAAAACAGGTTCAATCATCATTGTTTCAGGATCATTATAATTATGAACCAACTCCTTGCGAAATATTCAATTTCGGCAACCTGTAAACTTGAACCACCATTTTATTGTTTGTAGGGAGAAGAAATCTGTGTTGCTTTACAAACACATATAAATGATGTCATGTTGCGTCGTTACTCCAAAGCTCGATCTGCTGCCAATAGCTTGGTTAATGGAGATATATCATGCAGTTCTAAGCCGCAAAATCTTGAACTATATGAAAAACGTGTGCAAGATTTGTCTAAAGCTTTTGAAGAGTCCCAGAAGAAGATTGATAAGGTACACAATCTACCAGATTTCTTGTTTCTTGGTGATGTAAAGGTGAATTTATAGAGGGAATGTTGAAAACTCGGTTGGAAAGCATGAAATAACATAGTTAAAATTTGTCATGGTTTAAAAAAGGAAAAAAAATCTTTGTCAGTCCTTGCTAATTTCATGTTATTTGTATGTAGACTGTTCTTTCCTGACCTTGACCTCTTTACTTTTTAAAGTTGAATGCTGATGAACTAATAACTATTACCTCATGTTTATGTTGTTTAGTTGATGGATGAACTGCAAGAGAAAAGTCAGCAAGAAGTTATTCTGCGTGAAGAGGTAGAAGCTATACGCAATAGCTTAGAGCTTGAAAGGAAAAATTTGATGGAGGTTATCTTAGACCGTGATAAACTTAAGTCATTGTGTGACGAGAAGGGGACGACTATTCAGGTTAGTTATATTATATCTTTTCTCTTCCTTTTATTGCTTTCTTTGAAGTTGTTTATTTATTCATTCTATATATGCTCTAGACCTTGATGTCTGAACTGCGAGGAATGGAAGTAAAGTTGGCGAAGTCGGCCAACACAAAATCAAGTAAAGAGACAAAATCAGAATTAACGGAAATGAATAATCAGGTGAATATCACGTGTTTAAATGTGATTCATAGACCCCCAAAAAGTCGGTGTGCTTTTAATTATTGAGTATTTATGTTGTTCCTTTTCTATTTTTCTTCAACAATGAATTTCTGTCACAGATATTACACAAGATCCAAAACGAGTTAGAAATTCGAAATAAGGAATTGCATGTTGCAGTTGAGAATTCAAAGAAGTTGTTGAGTGAGAACAAGATACTGGAGCAAAGTATTTTCAGTATTGAAAATAAGAAAACAGAGGAGGTGATTTCTATGTATTAGATTTATGGCCTATTTCAAATTGAGAAGTAGCAAATTCTTGCGTATTGTTGAATCTTTGATATTTCAGGTTGAAATTCACCAAAAGAGATATGAACAAGAAAGAAAGGTGTTAAAACTTCGAGTTTCTGAACTTGAAAATAAGCTGGAAGTCCTTACTAAAGACTTGGATACTGCTGAGTCTACGATTGAAAGTAAGAATTCTGACATGCTGCTGTTGCAGAATAACTTGAAAGAACTTGAGGAGCTAAGAGAAATGAAGGAGGTATTGTTACTCTTGAGTTCTCATCGTTTTAATTTTGTTTATGTTCTAATGTTGATAATGTATGTTTTTGATTTAGCTGAAAAGTAAATTAGAAGGATAAGGTGTTTACATTCCAATTTCATGTTTTTAGGACATTGACAGAAAGAATGAGCAAACAGCTGCGATTTTGAAGATGCAAGGAGCCCAACTTGCTGAGCTAGAGATACTTTACAAGGAAGAACAAGTTCTAAGGAAAAGATACTACAATACCATAGAAGGTAACATGCTCTCAAGTATTTACAACGAGATTTATTGTTAGATTTTTGGAATTTATTTTTATTTATTTTTGTTTGTATTTAATTGTAGATATGAAGGGGAAAATTAGAGTTTATTGTCGTATAAGACCTCTAAATGAAAAAGAGAGTTCAGAGAGGGAAAAACAAATGCTGACAACTGTGGATGAGTTTACAGTCGAACATCCATGGAAAGACGACAAAAGAAAGCAACACATATATGATCGAGTGTTTGACATGCGTGCTAGCCAAGATGATGTCTTCGAAGACACAAAGGTATTATTGATATGTAACCCTTGTCATTTACCTTTCACCCATATTGGTATTTTGTTTCATCGCCTAATATCATGTTTATTCAACAGTATTTGGTACAGTCAGCTGTAGATGGTTATAACGTTTGCATCTTCGCATATGGTCAAACTGGTTCTGGAAAAACTTTCACAATATATGGGCATGAGAACAATCCTGGACTCACACCCCGAGCAACAAAGGAACTTTTCAAAATATTAAAGCGAGATAGCAACAGATTTTCATTTTCTTTGAAGGTAATTTATTATCCTAATATATGTTGTGAAAAAGATTCTGGCACCAAATGACTACAAGAAGTTATGCAGGCATACATGGTGGAACTTTATCAAGACACACTTGTGGACCTTCTGCTACCAAAAACTGCAAAACGTTTTAAACTAGAGATTAAAAAAAGATTCTAAGGTAATGTGATATATATTTAACTGGCTTATAGACACATAAGGCTGATGTCATGCATAAAATATTTTCTCAGGGTATGGTCTTTGTAGAGAATGTGACAACTATTCCTATATCAACGTTGGAGGAACTCCGAATGATTATTGAACGGGGATCTGAACGACGACATGTCTCTGGAACAAATATGAATGAAGAAAGCTCAAGATCTCACCTAATACTTTCGGTAGTTATTGAAAGTATTGATCTTCAAACCCAATCTGCTGCAAGGGGCAAGGTGACAAAATTCAGCGATGTCGTTTTCCTTTTGTTTTACTCATAATCCATTTTCATAAAATTTTGATAGCATTTAGGACTTTCAAGGAATAGGAGTTTCTTTAAATATTCATTGCGTGGTCCACCGTACCTAAGAGAAAATATAATAGTATTTATCTTGTATTAGAGAAAAATAGTTCAACGCCATCAGATGTATTGCTCACTAGGTTAAACCCTCAAGCTGTAACACAATAGGGATGAAATAGTTCCATATAGTGAGACAATAATCACACCCGCATTTTTCATTTATTGTTGTCTACATGAGAAATGGTTATTTTTCATGGTGGTATCTTATATAATATTCTGATCCAATGTTTGTTAATTTGCAGTTGAGTTTTGTGGATCTTGCTGGTTCTGAGAGGGTAAAAAAGTCAGGCTCTGCTGGTTGCCAACTCAAAGAAGCTCAAAGTATCAACAAATCACTTTCTGCATTAGGTGATGTTATTGGTGCTTTATCTTCTGGAAACCAGCATATACCTTACAGAAATCACAAGTTAACGATGTTGATGAGTGATTCATTGGGCGGCAATGCAAAGACGTTAATGTTTGTCAATGTGTCTCCAGCCGAATCAAATTTGGATGAGACATACAATTCTCTTTTGTAAGTCATGAATCCCATTTTATATACAATACATATTGGAATTTGCATATATACTAAACGTAGATATAATAGTCAAATAGGCTGAATGTTAAACACATTTTACTTTGGCCGAGTGCAGATATGCATCGAGGGTGAGAACAATCGTGAATGATCCCAGCAAACATATATTATCCAAAGAGATGGTGCGTTTGAAAAAGTTGGTAGCATACTGGAAAGAGCAGGCCGGTAAAAAAACTGAAGAAGAAGATTTGGTGGAAATCGAGGAAGATCGAACACCAAGGAATGAAGCAGATAGTTGAAGAAAGTTACATGTAATACATGTAGGTGAAATTGAGACGATAATTTCATTAATTTTGGTTGTCACCATTCTTTTTGTAGGAAGTTACTACTCTGAAGTAGTCTTTTGAAGAGTGATGCTATATGTCTCAAAGTTTCTCTTTTCTTGAGATCTTAATTAGAGGGAAAACAAATCGTAGATAATACCATACAAAGCCAGTGAACAGTATACATACAAGAACGAAAGTGAATCAGTAAAAAATAACATAAAATGTCCTCTGGGAGCGTGACCGTGTGCCATTCCATTTTGCTTACGTATACCATATTTGTGGTCTGGACCTCCTCTCTTCTTAATCAATTCTAAGAGTTCATGTATTTGAGAATTTGATTTTCATTTTTACTAATTTATTCGGTTAGTCATTAAGCTGGTGTACCTAATTTATATGTCAGTCCTATATTTTTTTTGTTTAGCTATTTTCAGTTCATGGGATCACTGAATTTATTGTTGCATATACAATAATTATTAAACTTTTAAAGAAACTTGCTTGGAAATTAAGAGAAATAGAAACAACTAGTACTGAGGATGTGCAAACCTATAATACCTTATCTTTGTATTCCAAAAAAAATTGTTTTTAAAATCGTAATTTGAAGTTGTAGTTAATCTCGCTAGACCATCAATTTCGGGTCAACGAGCAATGCCACTTTTGGGTCTGAAATAAACCCTAGTCAGATCATTTTGGGCCAGGGTTGCGAGAGTGTGCAGATTGAGCTATGATACCATGTTAAATTTCTTGAACTTCCAACACAAAACCAATTGGCAATGAGTGGATTGGCTCAAATCCATTATATATTAGTCAATGTCCCTCTCAACTTTCGATGTGAGACATCTCTTACAGACACTCTCTAGAGATTAAGGTTTTATGGCCTATTAACCTTTATATTATCTAATAATGAGCAATATCGTTAAGCTTTCTTGTTGATCTATGCTTATTGTCTTTGATTATTATACCAATTCCTTGATTCTTGTTGTCGATGTTAATAATGGCTGTTTTTGTATTGCGCACTGTCATTTTTTAAATCCTTTCTTAGAGATCTTTTTAAGATTAAACTCTGATAAGATCTAAAACCTTTCGTTATGATGAACTTTTCGTTCTTGACCCTTAATTTTTGAATCGCCTGACTTTTTTTTCCTCATTTTAGCTTAGGGAAATAATACTTTTACTATTCATGTAAAATTTCAAGTGGGTGATTGTGTTTACATAGTCTCTATCTCATAATCTCAGATTTTGGTGAACCCAGCAAGAAGAGTCTCAACCTGCTGGGCAAGAGTCTCAACAATGTACATATATGTTTTCTTCTCTCTTAGTTCTTGTAAATTTTGTGTTGTCTGGTTGAGATTTTAGACCTTTCAACTTATTTTACGGGTTTTTTTTAATTTTTTTTTGCTGTTAGCCAAATAGTTTAATTAAGGTAACTGGAGACACTGAGTAACAAATGTGTCATTCTTCTGTTTTCAGTTTGCACTTTCTTGAAAAAGTCATCAAAAGCTAAAAACTTGAGGAAAAAAAATGACTTTTGCAGATGAAGAAGACGGAGATTCGAAAAGCGAGAATTCTATACTATACTACCTTAAGAAAATTGCTAAACTTGATAGCAAGTTATATTTTCCCCTCTGGACCTATGTTGCACTCAAACTCTATCGAAAGTGCGTTTCACGTTTTGGAAACAAAACTTGATGGACATGTGAGGGAAACACATGTTTTCTAAAAATCTTGGTTTGAAAACACCGTGGAAAGGCGAGTTTTCGATTTAGAAACGTGCATATCCGCTTTGGAAAGTATTTAGGAAGTTTGTTTATATATTAAAAACTAATAGTTAAAGAATGTAAATATATATTTGTGATTTTAATAATTTTAAAATCTATATTAACTACCGTGAAATATATTTGTTTTCTAATCGATTTACATAACTTAGAAACAAAAAAAATACGACTAGAACTTACAAGCCATAAACAAAGTATATTATTTTTCAAGTTAAAATTGATTTGATATTGTTTATTAAGATTGTAATTATAAGCAAAGTAACATGATTTTGTTATTATAGTTTTTTAAATATAGGATATATTGAATTTTACGTTTTGATTTTTGTGAATGTAATTATATTTCATCGAAGTAATTTTGTGGTTGCCATATTTATTGTGTTAATAAAATTATAAAACCAGAGTTTTTTTTTATTTTATTTAGAATTTACTTATCAAATATTTGTTTACTGAACTTGTATAGTATATACACATATACTGTAGATGTTTAATAGTTTATATATGTATATGTATGTTTTCAAAATATTTTCATTTTTATATTTTTTAAAAATGACGTTTTCATCGAAACGTTTTCGTTTCCGCATACATACCTCTGTGGACTATGTCTAATAGGCGGGCTGTTATGGACATGTCCAGTCCAAATCATTTTGGGCCTGTTATGATGATGCCCAAATATAAATCTTGTCCAAATGGGCTATGCCCAAATTAGTCCACGGTTCAGAAGCGGGTATGACCATATGGTTATCAGACTTCCTAAATACATTTAATTTTAGGGATTTGTTGATTTGGGGAAAATCATAATTTCCAATCCTTCTTTGTCGACGATTTCCTCCCACGATTCTGTTCGTAATATGATTCCTAAGATCTGGGTTTTTCGTTTTTTGATTTTGGTTTTGGAAATCTCATTCAAAATAGGATCTTTATTGGATTCTCGATCATGTAAGTTCCTAATCCTTCTTTTCGATTTCATACTCAGCTTTGAGTTCCCTTTGCATTGATTTTGATTTCAATATGTTTCAGATGATTTACATACTAAGCTTTGAATTCCCTTTGCATCGATTTTGATTTTCACTATGTTTCAGATGATTTACATACTAAGCTTTGTTAATGTGCAGTTGGCGGTGGCGGATTAGTGATGATCTGTGGCGAAGGCCTACGAAAGCCCTTGCAATGGAATCCCCAATGACTATCTAAGTGTAAGATCCTTAATGAAACATATTCATATGATAGATAATCTTATTCAGAACATCGATAGTTTCTAAAATTTGCATTGCTTTCCCCATAAACATGTTCAGTCATTGATGAATATTGTGTTCATCAGACGGACGTTCGAATATTTTTTTTAAGAACATAATTGAGATTCGAATTCTCAAGGTTTCGACCCATTTTCTGCGATTCCTTTCCGGTTTCCAATTCGTAAGTTTCTAACTTTCCTCTTCTTCATTGTTACGCTTCACTACTCTCACTTGCTCTGTTTGTTGTTGGATCCGTATAGCTGCTGCTGAGGTCAAGTTTTTGAGTATATACGCTTTGTAATTTGTTTTAAGAAAGCTGCTGAATTCATGTTTCCTCTGTGCTGGAATCAAAAAGATGTAGCCAATGTGTGTTTTTCTGTTGGGATTTTTATCTGGAAACTGTTTTGAAAATTAAAAATCTAATGAAGTGCAGTGACTTCTCAATCATTCTATATCGTGACCAATATGTTAGCCATTGTTATTTCTCTTTGCTTTGCGGTATAAAGCACCTTCACTAGTTATTAGATCATTAGTCTACGAGCTCTTAGGTCCTACGCTTGTGTCCCATTACTACATGATTGGTTCTTAGGTTTTGGTGGAATCTTGTTTTGGTTACGGGTTTAGGTGTTTGAGTTTAGTGAAATCTGTGTCAACGTGAGATGTATTAGAGACTCTGTTTTGCTCACTGGTTTTACGCAATGTTTGAAGCCCGCCCATTTGACAGCTCTACTTCTCCTTCTCATATTTTTGATTAATCCGAGTTTCTTGGTTTTGTGAGTTTCCGACGTTGTTGTTGATGAGCTGCTTTATTTTCTGGGGATTTTGAGGATCTCTTGTCTCTTTTGCTCACTGGTTTTACGCAATGTTTTGAAGCTTTACAGACTCTGTTTTACATACTAAGCTTTGAATTTCTTTTTTGTCATTGTTTCAGATGGATCACAACACTTTAAAACTTGTATGATGAAGACTATTTGAGTGGGGATGATATGGATCATGTGGTGGAAGAAAACATTCATGTAGGAGGCGATTCTCTAAGGAGTACTGCTGAGACTACAAAAGGACAAGGTACACGTACTCTCGTAGACGCATACTCGTAGGATGATCCAAGAGCTCTGCTACGACGAGTAAAGCTCCCGAGAAACTCGTCTTTCACAACGATTCGTCCAAGGAAATCCAGGTTCAAAACGACAGTAGAGCGACGGCAACTCTAGAAACCGAAACCGACGAGCAATTCGTGAGAGGGTTCTTAAACGAGCAGACGAAGATTTGAAAGGGAATTTAAAAAAGGCTTTGGATGAGAAGCTGTACACCGGAATTCATGGATATACAGACAGATCACAAAGCTGGTTTTAGAAGAGAACAAACAAACTCGAGCGAGAAAGCTGGAGGTTCACACGGGCCATTAAGAGCTTCTGCTCATATCAGAGTATCTGCTAGATTCGATTACCAGCCAGATATCTGTAAGGATTACAAAGAAACTGGATATTGTGGATATGGAGATTCTTGTAAGTTCTTGCATGGCCGTGGGGATTACAAACCAGGATGGCTGATAGAGAAAGAGTGGGACGAAGCAGAGAAAGTGAGGTAGAGAAATAAAGCTATGGGAGTTGAGGATGAAGATGACGCTGACAAAAACAGCGACGAAGACGACGTTGCATTGCCCTTTGCTTGCTTCATATGCAGAGAGACTTTCGTCCATCCAGTTGTCACCAAATGCAAGCATTACTTCTGTGAGCATTGTGCTTTAAAGGTATGATGATGAATTAATATAAGTCACAGTTATGATTCTGTTTTTGGTTGGTGAAACTAAGAGTTCTGTTTATGTAATGATTCAGCATCACACGAAGAACAAGAAGTGCTTTGTGTGTAACCAACCAACTATGAGGATTTTCGATGGAGCACATGAGATCAAGAAGAGAGAATGGCTGAAGAACGGAGTAAAGAGGAAGGATTGTGAAGTTGCTTCTTCACAAGCCAAAACCAAACACTATTCTAGTGTGTTGAAGGGTCGTACATGCTTGCAGTCATGAATTGCAAGCATGTTCACTTGGCCATCACAGTTTCATCATCTATTGGCAGTGGCTGTTTCCAGGGCCACAAAAGAGAAACTAATTCATTAAGTTATAATTTGTATGCACTCAATCATCAGATCGATATGTGTCCGACTCTTGGTCCGTGTGTGCCTAACTACCTATCACTTCCTTTAATACAATAATTACATGGGCAAGTCGTGTGTAACACACACAAAAAAAAAAATATTAAATTTGCGAATTTTAAAATTTTCTTGCCAAAATATGTGTATTAACACATTCGAAAATGTTAAATTTTTAAGTTTTTATTTATTTGTCTAGTCGAGATATGTATATTAACACATACATAAAAATATTAAATTTTCAAATTTTTTTATTTTTTTGCCAAGATGTGAGTATTACTACACACACAAAAATGTTAAATTTGCGAATTTTAAAATTTCTTGCCAAAATGTGTATTAACACACATAAGAAAATATTATATTTTCAAAAAAATTTTCATCTTCTTGTCAAGATTTGTGTATTAACACACACACAAAAAATATTAAATTTTGAAGTTTTTTTATTTTCTTGCCTAGATGTGTGTATTAACACACACACAAAAAAAAATGTTATATTTTTGGGGTTTTTTTAATCTTCTTGTCAAGATATGTGTATTAACACACACACACACACACACACACACACAAATATTAAATTTTGAAGTTTTTTTTATTTTCTTGCCAAGATGTGTTTATGTTAATACACACAGGAAAATGTTAAATTTTTGAGTTTCTTTCTGTGAATTTTTCCTTCTTAATTTTGCATGACTAATTTTTTTATTTTCTTATCAAGATGTGTGTATTAACAAACACACAAGAAAATTTTTGATTTTTTTTTTAATTTACTTGTCAAGAAATTTATATTAACACACACAAAACAAAATGTTAAATTTTTGAGTTTTTTTTTTAATTTTCTTGTCAAGATGTGTGTATTAACACACACACACACAAGAAAATGTTAAATTTTTGAGTTTTTTTGATAATTTTATTGTCAAGATATGTGTAGTAACACACACAAAAAAAAATGTTACGAATTTTTTTAATTTTTTTTTTGCCAAGATGTGTATATTAACACACAAAGGAAAATGTTATACTTTTGAATTTTTTTTTTAATTTTCTTGTCAAGATGTTTGTATTAACACACACACAAGAAAATGTTCAATTTCTGAATTTTTAATTTATTTTTGTCAAGATATGTGTATTAACACACACAAAAATGTTAAATTTGCTAATTTTTTTTATTTTTTTCTTGCCAAGATGTGTGTATTAACACACACAAAAAATGTTATATTTTCGAGTTTTTATTAATCTTCTTGTCAAGATATGTGTATTAACACACATACAAAAAAAAAACTAAATTTTGTAGTTTTTTTAAATTTTCTTTCCAAGATGTGTGTATTAACACACACACAAGAAAATGTTATATTTTCGTGTTTTTCTGTGAATTTTTCATTCCTAAGTTTGCAGGACTATTTTTTTTATATTTTCTTGTCAAGATGTGTATATTAACAAACACACAAGAAAATGTTAAATTTTCGAGTATTTAAATTTTTTGTCAATATATGTGTATTCACAAACAAAAAAAAATGTTTAATTTGCGTGTTTTCTAACTTTTTTTGCCGTGATGTGTGTATTAACACACATACACACACAAGAAAATCTTATATTTTTGAGTTTTTTTTTTAAATTTTTTTGTCAAGATATGTGTATTAACACACACACAAAAAAATGTTAAATTTTTGTGTTTTTTAATTTTCTTGTTTAAAAATTTCTTGTGAATATATGTGTACTAACACACACAAAAAATATTAAATTTTCGAGTTTTTTAATTTTCTTGCCAATATGTGTGTACTAACACACAACAAAAATGTTAAATTATTGAGTTTTTTTTTTAAAATTTCTTGTGGATATATGTGTACTATCACACACACAAAAAATGTTAAATTTTCGAGTTTTTTAATTTTCTTGGCAAGATGTATGTACTAACACACATAAGAAAATGTTAAATTTTTGAATTTTTTTAATTTTCTTGTCAAGATATGTGTACTAACACACACACAAAAAAATGATCAATTTCTGAGTTTTATAATTTTTTTGCAAGATGTGTGTAAGTACACATATGGAGAGAGACTTTTGTCGATCCAGTTATCACCAAATGAAGCATTACTTCTGTGAGCATTATGCTTTAAATGTATGATGATGAATTAATATAAGTCACAATTATGATTCTGTTTTTGGTTTGTGAAACTAAGAGTTCTGTTTATGTAATGATACAGCATCACACGAAGAACAAGAAGTGCTTTGTGTGTAACCAGCCAACTATGGGGATTTTCAACGGAGCACACGAGATCTAGAAGAGAATGGCTGAAGAACGGAGGAAAGAGGAAGGATTGTGAAGTTGCTTCTTCACAAGCCAAAACCAAAAACTATTCTGGGGTGTTGAAGGGTGGTACATGCTTCTGGACCGGCAGTCATGAATTGCAAGCATGTTCACTTGGCCATCACAGTTTCATCATCCATTGGCAGTGGTTGTTTCCAGGGCTCCCCATCAGTCCTCATGAAAGTTTGGTCCGTTGCACCTTTGCGAAATTGGAAAAGAATGCGGTTTGCCTATCCACAGAAGAGAACTCAATAAGTTATAATTTGTATACACTCAATCATCAGATCGATATGTGTCCGACTCTTGGTATGTGTGTTATATTAACACACACAAAAAAATGTTAAATTTATAATTTTTAAATTTTTTTGCCAAGATGTGTGTATCAACTCACACCCAAGAAAATATTAAATTTTTGAGTTTTTTTTTAAATTTTCTTGTCAATATATATGTACTAACAACATTTTATAGTTTTTTAATTTTTTTTTGCCAAAATGTGTGTATTAACACACACACACAAGAAAATGTTAAATTTTTGAGTTTTTATTTTATTTTTCTAGTCAAAAAACGTGTATTAACACACACACACAAAATGTTAAATTTTCAAGTTTTTTTATTTTCTTGCCAAGATGTGTGTATTAACACACACACAAATAATGTTAAATTTGCGAATTTTAAAATTTTCTTGCCAAAATGTGTGTATTAACACACACACAAGAAAATGTTAAATATTTGAGTTTTTATTTTATTTCTCTAATCAAGCTATGTGTATTAACACACACATAAAAAATATTAAATTTTCAAGTTTTTCTATTTTCTTGCCAATATGTGTATATTAACACTAAACACAAAAAATGTTAGATTTGTGAATTTTAAAATTTTCTTGCCAAAATGTGTGTATTAACACTTACACAAGAAAATGTTATATTTTCGAGGTTTTTTCATTTTCTTGTCAAGATATGTGTATACACACACAAAAAATGTTAAATTTTCAAGTTTTTCTATTTTCTTGCCAATATGTGTATATTAACACAAACACAAAAAATGTTAGATTTGCGAATTTTAAAATTTTCTTGCCAAAATGTGTGTATTAACACTCACATAAGAAAATGTTATAGTTTCGAGGTTTTTTCATCTCCTTGTCAAGATATGTGTATTAACACACACACAAAAAATATTATATTTTGAAGTTTTTTTTTATTTTCTTACCTAGATGTGTGTATTAATACACACACAAGAAAATGTTATATTTTTGAGATTTTTTTTAATCTTCTTGTCAAAATATGTATATTAACACACACACACATACACACACAAAAAAAAATATTAAATTTTGAAGTTGTTTTATTTTCTTGCCAAGATGTGTTTATGTTAATACACACAAAAAATATTAAGTTTTTGAGTTTTTTTCTGTGAATTTTTCCTTCTTAATTTTGCAGGACTAATATCTTTATTTTCTTGTGAAGATGTGTGTATTAACAAACACACAAGAAAAGTTTTGAGTTTTTTTTTTAATTTACTTGTCAAGAAATGTATATCAACACACACAAAAGAAAATCTTAAATTTTTGAGTTTTTTTTTTTATTTTCTTGTCAAGATGTGTGTATTAACACACACACAAGAAAATGTTAAAATTTTGAGTTTTTTTATAATTTTTTTGTCAAGATATGTATATGAACACACAAAAAAAAAAAATATTACGAATTTTTTAATTTTTCTTGCAAAGATATGTGTATTAACACACACAAGAAAATGTTATACTTTTGATTTTTTTTTTTTAATTTTCTTGTCAAGATGTTTTTATTAACACACAAAAGAAACTGTTCAATTTCTGAGTTTTTAAATTTTTGTCAAGATATGTGTATTAACACACACAAAAAATGTTAAATTTGCTTATTTTTTATTTTTTCTTGCCAAGATGTGTGTATTAACACACACACAAAAAATATTATATTTTCGAGTTTTTTTAATCTTCTTGTTAACATATGTGTATTAACACACATACAAAAAAATACTAAATTTTGTAATTTTTTTATTTTCTTTCCAAGATGTGTGTATTAACACACACACAAGAAAATGTTAAATTTTTATGCTTTTTTCTGTTAATTTTTCCTTCCTAAGTTTGCAGGACTATTTTTTTTTATTTTATTGTCAAGATGTGTGTATTAACAAACACACAAGAAAATTTCAAATTTTCGAGTATTTAATTTTTTGTCAATATATGTGTATTCACAAACAAAAAAATGTTAAATTTGCGTGTATTTTTTAATTTTTCTTGCTGTGATGTGTGTATGAACACACACACAAGAAAATCATATATTTTTGATTTTTTTAAATTTTTTTGTGAAGATATGTGTATTAACACACACACACACACACACAAAATGTTAAATTTTTATGTCTTTTAATTTTTTGTTAAGATGTGTGTATTAACGGACATATAAGAAAATATAAAATTTTTGAGTTTTTTTTAATTTTCTTATGAATATATGTGTACTATCACACACACAAAAAATTTTAAATTTTCGAGTTTTTTAATTTTCTTGCCAATATGTGTGTACTAACACACAAGAAAATGTTAAATTATTGAGTTTTTTTTTAAAAAATTTTCTTAGGGATATATGTGTACTATCACACACACAAAAAAAATGTTAAATTTTCGATTTTTTTTAATTTTCTTACCATGATGTGTGCAATAACATACACAAGAAAATGTTAACTTTTTGAGTTTTTTTTTTATTTTCTTGTCAAGATATATGTACTAACACACACACAAAAAATGTTAAATTTTTTAGTTTTATAATTTTTTTGCAAGATGTATGTAAGTACACATATGGAGAGAGAGACTGTCGTCGATCCAGTTATCACCAAATGAAGCATTACTTCTGTGAGTATTATGCTTTAAATGTATGATGATGAATTAATATAAGTCACAGTTATGATTCTGTTTTTGGTTTGTGAAACTAAGAGTTCTGTTTATGTAATGATACAGCATCACACGAAGAACAAGAAGTGCTTTGTGTGTAACCAGCCAACTATGGGGATTTTCAACGGAGCACACGAGATCTAGAAGAGAATGGGTTAAGAACGGAGGAAAGAGGAAAGATTGTGAAGTTGCTTCTTCACAAGCCAAAACCAAAAACTATTCTGGGGTGTTGAAGGGTCGTACATGCTTCTGGACCGGCAGTCATGAATTGCAAGCATGTTCACTTGGCCATCTTAGTTTCATCATCAATTGGCAGTGGCTGTTTCCAGGGCTCCCCATCAGTCCTCATGAAAGTATGGTCCGTTGCACCTTTGCGAAATTGGAAATGAATGCGGTTTGCCTATCCACAAAAGAGAACTCAATAAGTTATAATTTGTAGGCACTCAATCATAAGATCGATATGTGTCCGACTCTTGGTTCGTGTGTTATATTAACACACACAATAAAATGTTAAATTTATATTTTTTAAAATTTTCAAGCCAAGATGTGTATATTAATTCACACGCAAGAAAATGTTAAATTTTTGAGTTTTTTTTTAATTTTCATGTCAAGATATGTGTACTAACAACATTTTATAGTTTTTTTTTTTTGCCAAGCTGTGTGTGTTAACATACACACAAGAAAATGTTTAACTTTTGAGTTTTTATTTTATTTTTCTAGTCAAGATACGTGTATTAGCACACAAAAAATGTAAAATTTTCAAGTTTTTTTATTTTCTTGCCAGGATATGTGTATTAACACACACACAAAAAATGTTAAATTTACGAATTTTAAAATATTTTTGCCAAAATATGTATATTAACACACACAAGAAAATGTTAAATTTTTAAATTTTTATTTTATTTTTCTTACCAAGATACGTGTATTAACACACACACAAAAAAATGTTAAATTTTCAAGATTTTTATTTTCTTGCCAAGATGTGTGTATTAACACACACAAAAAAAAGTTAAATTTGCAAATTTTTAAATTTTCTTGCCAAAAAGTGTGTATTAACACACGCACACACACAAGAAAATGTTAAATTTTTGAGTTTTTATTTTATTTTTCTAGTCAAGATACGTGTATTAACACAGACAAAAAATGTTAAATTTTCAAGTTTTTTTATTTTCTTTCCAAGACGTGTGTATTAACATACACGCAAAAAATGTTAAATCTGCGAATTTTAAAATTTTCTTACCAAAATGTGTGTATTAACACACACAAAAAAATGTTATAATTGGTAGGTTTTTTCATCTTCTTGTCAAGATATGTGTATTAACACACACAAAAAATATTAAATTTTGAAGTTTTTTTATTTTTTTGCCTAGATGTGTGTATTAACACACACACAAGGAAATATTATATTTTTCAGGTTTTTTTAATCTTCTTGTCAAGATATGTGTGTTAACTCACACACACACACACAAATAATAAATTTTGAAGTTTTTTTATCTTCTTGCTAAGATGTGTTTATGTTATACACACAAGAAAATGTTAAATTTTCGAATTTCTTTCTGTGAATTTTTCCTTCTTAATTTTACAGGACTAATTTTTTTATTTTCTTGTCAAGATGTGTGTAACAAACACACAAGAAAATTTTTGAGCTTTTTTAATTTACTTGTCAAGAAATGTATATTGACACACACAAAATAAAATGTAAAATTTTTGTGTTTTTTTAATTTTCTTGTCAAGATGTGTGTATTAACACACACACAAGAAAATGTTAAATTTTCGAGTTTTTTTTATTATTTTCTTGTCAAGATATGTGTATTAACACACACTCAAAAATATATTACGAATTTTTTAATTTTTCTTGCCAAGATGTGTGTATTACTACACACAAGAAAATATTATACTTTTGAGTTTTTTTTTAATTTTCTTGCCAAGATGTTTTTTTTAACATACACACACAAAAAATGTTTAATTTCTGAGTTTTTAATTTTTTTTTTGTAAAGATATGTGTATTAACACACACAAAAATATAAAATTTGTTTATTTTTTATTTTTTCTTGCCAAGATGTGTGTATTAACACACACAAAAATGTAATATTTTCGAGTTTTTTTTAATTTTCTTGTCAAGATATGTGTATTAACACACATACAAAAAATACTAAATTTTGTGGTTTTTTATTTTCTTTCCAAGATGTGTGTATTAACACACATACAAGAAAATGTTAAATTTTTGTTTTTTATAATTTTTTTGCAAGATGTGTGTAAGTACACATATGGAGAGAGACTTTCGTCGATCCAGTTATCACCAAATGAAGCATTACTTCAGTGAGCATCATGCTTTAAATGTATGATGATGAATTAATATAAGTCACATTTATGATTCTGTTTTTTGTTTGTGAAACTATGAGTTCTCTTTATGTAATGATACAGCATCACACGAAGAACAAGAAGTGCTTAGTGTGTCACCAGCCAACTATGGAGATTTTCAACGGAGCACACAAGATCTAGAAGAGAATGGCTGAAGAACGGAGGAAAGAGGAAGGATTGTGAAGTTGCTTCTTCATAAGCCAAGACCAAACACTATTCTGGAGTGTTGAAGGGTCGTACATGCTTCTGGACCGGCAGTCATGAATTGCAAGCATGTTCACTTGGCCATCAAATTTTCATCATCCATTGGTAGTGGTTGTTTCCAGGGCTCCCCATCAGTCCTCATGAAAGTATGGTCCGTTGCACCTTTGCGAAATAGGAAATGAATGTTGTTTGCCTATCCACAAAAGAGAACTCAATAAGTTATAATTTGTATGCACTCAATCATCAGATCGATATGTGTCCGACTCTTGGTCTGTGTGTTTTATTAACACACACACAAAAAATGTTAAATTTATATTTTTTTAAATTTTCTTGCCAAGATGTGTGTATTAACTCACACGCAAGAAAATGTTAAATTTTTCGAGTTTTTGTTTTAATTTTCTTGTCAAGATATTTGTACTAACAACATTTTATAGTTTATTAATTTTTTTTTCTAATATGTGTATTAACACAGACACTCACACACAAAAAAATGTTAAATTTTTGAGTCTCTATTTTATTTTTCTAGTCAAGATATGTGTACTAACACATACAAAAAATATTAAATTTTCAAATTTTTTTATTTTCTTGCCAAGATGTGTGTATTATTAACACACACACACACACACACAAAATGTTAAATTTGTGAATTTTAAAATTTTCTTGCCAAAATGTGTGTATTAACACACACACAAGAAAATGTTAAATTTTTGAGTTTTTATTTTATTTTTCTACTTAAGATACGTGTATTAACACTTACACAAAAAATGATATATTTTCAAGTTTTTTTATTTTCTTGTCAAGATGTGTGTATTAACACACACACAAAAAATGTTAAATTTGTGAGTTTTAAAATTTTATTGCCAAAATGTGTGTATTAACACACACACAAGAAAATGTTATATTTTCGAGGTTTTTTTCATCTTCTTGTCAAGATATGTGTATTAACACACACACAAAAAATATTAAATTTTGAAGTTTTTTTATTTTCTTGCCTAGTTGTGTGTAGTAACACACACACACACACACACACACACACACACACACACACACACACACACACACACACACACACAAAAATGTTATATTTTTGAGGTTTTTTTTTAATCTTATTGTCAAGATGTGTGTATTAATGCACACAAAAATATTAAATTTTGAAGTTTTTTTCATTTTCTTGCCAAGATGTATATATGTTAATACACATAAGAAAATGTTAAATTTTCGAGTTTCTTTCTGTGAATTTTCCCTTCTTAATTTTGCAGGACTAATTTTTTTATGTTCTTGTCAAGATGTGTGTATTAACAAACACGCAAGAAAATTTTTGAGTTTTTTTTTATTTTACTTGTCAAGAAATGTATATTAACACAAACAAAAGAAAATGTTAAATTTTTGTTTTTTTTTATTTTCTTGTCAAGATGTGTGTATTAACACACACTCAAGAAAATGTTAAATTTTTGAGTTTTTTTTGATAATTTTATTGTCAAGATATGTGTATTAACACTCACAAAAAATGTTACGTATTTTTAAATTTTTCTTGCCAAGATTTGTGTATGATGATGAATTAATATAAGTCACAGTTATGATTCTGTTTTTGGTTTGTGAAACTAAGAGTTCTGTTTATGTAATGATACAACATCACACGAAGAACAAGAAGTGCTTTGTGTGTAACCAGCCAACTATGGGGATTTTCAATGGAGCACACGAGATCTATAAGAGAATGGCTGAAGAACGGAGGAAAGAGGAAGGATTGTGAAGTTTCTTCTTCACAAGCCAAAACCAAACACTATTCTGGGGTGTTGAAGGGTGGTACATGCTTCTGGACCGGCAGTCATGAATTGCAAGCATGTTCACTTGGCCATCACAGTTTCATCAGCCATTGGCAGTGGCTGTTTCCAGGGCTCCCCATCCATCCTCATGAAAGTATGGTCCGTTGCACCTTTGCGAAATTGGAAATGAATGCGGTTTGATTTTTTTTTTTAAATTTTCTTGTCAAGATATGTGTACTAACAACATTTTATAGTTTTTTAATTTTTTTTTGCCAAGATATGTGTGTTAACATACACACAAATTTTATTTTAATTTTTGAGTTTTTATTTTATTTTTCTAGTCAAGATACGTGTATTAACACACAAAAAATATTAAATTTTCAAGTTTTTTTATTTTCTTGCCAAGATGTGTGTATTAACACACACACAAAAAATGCTAAATTTATGAATTTTAAAATTTTTTTGCCAAAATATGTGTATTAACACACAAGAAAATGTTAAATTTTTGAGTTTTTATTTTATTTTTCTTGCCAAAATACGTGTATTAACACACACCCAAAAATGTTAAATTTGCAAATTTTTAAATTTTCTTGCCAAAATATGTGTATTAACACACATACACACACAAGAAAATGTTAAATTTTTGAGTTTTTATTTTATTTTTCTAGTCAAGATACGTGTATTAACACATAGACAAAAAATGTTAAATTTTCAAGTTTTTTTATTTTCTTTCCAAGATGAGTGTATTAACACACACACACAAAAAATATTAAATTTTGAAGTTTTTTTATTTTCTTGCCTAGATGTGTGTATTAACACACACAAAAGAAAATATTATATTTTTGAGGTTTTTTTAATCATCTTGTCAAGATATGTGTGTTAACTCACACACACACACACACACACACACACACACAAACACACACACACACACAAATATTAAATTTTGAAGTTTTTTTATTTTCTTGCCAAGATGTGTTTATGTTATACACACAAGAAAATGTTAAATTTTCGAGTTTCTTTCTGTGAATTTTTCCTTCTTAATTTTACAGGACTAATTTTTTTATTTTCTTGTCAAGATGTGTGTATTTATCAAACACACAAGAAAATTTTTGAGTTTTTTTTTAATTTATTGTCAAGAAATGTATATTAACACACACAAAAGAAAATATAAAATTTTTGAGTTTTTTTTTATTTTCTTGTCAAGATGTGTATATTAACACACACACAAGAAAATGTTAAATTTTCGAGTTTTTTTGATTATTTTCTTGTCAGGATATGTGTATTAACACACACACAAAAATATATTACAATTTTTTTAATTTTTCTTGCCAAAATGTGTGTACTAACACACACAAGAAAATGTTATACTTTTGATTTTTTTTTTAATTTTCTTGCCAAGATGTTTGTATTAACACACACACAAGAAAATATTCAATTTCTGAGTTTTTAATTTTTTTTTGTAAAGATATGTGTATTAATAACACACACAAAAAATGTTAAATTTGCTAATTTTTTATTTTTTCTTGCCAAGATGTGTGTATTAACACACACAAAAAATGTTATATTTTCGAGTTTTTTTTTAATTTTTTTGTCAAGATATGTGTATTAACACACATACAAAAAATACTAAATTTTATAGTTTTTTATTTTCTTTCCAAGATGTGTGTATTAATACAGATAAAAAAGAAAATGTTAAATTTTTGTTTTTTATAATTTTTTTGCAAGATGTGTGTAAGTACACATATGGAGAGAGACTTTCGTCGATCCAGTTATCACCAAATGAAGCATTACTTCAGTGAGCATTATGCTTTAAATGTGTGATGATGAATTAATGTAAGTCGCATTTATGATTCTTTTTTTTGTTTGTGAAACTATGAGTTATGTTTATGTAATGATACAGCATCACACGAAGAACAAGAAGTGCTTTGTGTGTAACCAGCCAACTATGGGGATTTTCAACGGAGCACACGAGATCTAGAAGAGAATGGCTGAAGAATGGAGGAAAGAGGAAGGATTGTGAAGTTGCTTCTTCACAAGCCAAGACCAAACACTATTCTGGGGTGTTGAAGGGTCGTACATGCTTCTGGACCGGCAGTCATGAATTGCAAGCATGTTCACTTGGCCATCACAGTTTCATCATCCATTGGCAGTGGTTGTTTCTAGGGCTCCCCATCTGTCCTCATGAAAGTATGGTCCGTTGCACCTTTGCGAAATTGGAAATGAATGCGGTTTGCCTATCCACAAAAGAGAACTCAATAAGTTATAATTTGTATGCACTCAATCATCAGATCGATATGTGTCCGACTCTTAGTCTGTGTGTTATATTAACACACACACAAAAAATGTTAAATTTATATTTTTTTAAATTTTCTTGCCAAGATGTGTGTATTAACTCACACGCAAGAAAATATTAAATTTTCGAGTTTTTTTTTTAATTTTCTTGTCAAGATATTTGTACTAACAATATTTTATAGTTTATTAAATTTTTTTTTTTTCCAATATGTGTATTAACACACACACTCACACACAAGAAAATGTTAAATTTTTGACTCTCTATTTTATTTTTCTAGTCAAGATATGTGTATTAACACACACACAAAATATTAAATTTTCAAGTTTTTTTATTTTATTGCCAAGATGTGTGTATTATTAACACACACACGCACACAAAATGTTAAATTTGAGAATTTTAAAATTTTCTTGCCAAAATGTGTGTATTAACACACACACACAAGAAAATGTTAAATTTTTGAGTTTTTATTTTATTTATGTAGTTAAGATACGTGTATTAACACTTACACAAAAAATAATAAATTTTCAAGTTTTTTTATTTTCTTGCCAAGATGTGTGTATTAACACACACACACACAAAAATGTTAAATTTGCGAATTTTAAAATTTTCTTGCCAAAATGTGTGTATTAACATACACACAAGAAAATGTTATATTTTCGTGGTTTTTTTCATCTTCTTTTCAAGATATGTGTATTAACAAATACACATACACAAAAAATATTAAATTTTGAAGTTTTTTTATTTTCTTATCTAGATGTGTGTATTTACACACACACACACACACACACACACACAAACAAGAAAATGTTATATTTTTGAGGTTTTTTTTAATCTTCTTGTCAAGATGTGTGTATTAACGCACACAAAAATATTAAATTTTGAAGTTTTTTCATTTTCACGCCAAAATGTGTATATGTTAATACACACAAGAAAATCTTAAATTTTCGTGTTTCTTTCTGTGAATTTTTCCTTCTTAATTTTGCAGTACTAATTTTTTTATTTTCTTGTCAAGATGTGTGTATTAACAAACACACAAGAAAATTTTTGAGTTTTTTTTATTTTACTTGTCAAGAAATGTATATTAACACAAACAAAAGAAAATATTAAATTTTTGAGTTTTTTTTTATTTTCTTGTCAAGATGTGTGTATTAACACACACTCAAGAAAATGTTAAATTTTCGAGTTTTTCTGATAATTTTATTGTCAAGATATGTGTATAAACACACAAAAAAATGTTACATATTTTTAAATTTTTCTTGCCAAGATGTGTGTATTAACACACACAAGAAAATGTTATACTTTTAAATTTTAATTTAACATTTTCTTGTGTGTGTGTTAATAGACATATTTTGGTAAGAAAATTTTAAAATTCGCAAATTTAACATTTTGTGTGTGTGTGTGTGTGTGTTAATAATACATACACAAAAAATGTTAAATTTTCTTGTTTTTTTATTTTCTTGCCAAGATGTGTGTATTAACACACACACACACACAAAAATGTTAGATTTGCGAATTTTAAAATTTTCTTACCAAAATGTGTGTATTAACACACACACAAGAAAATGTTATATTTTCGAAGTATTTTTCATCTTCTTGTCAAGATATGTGTATTAACACACACACAAAAAATATAAAATTTTGAAGTTTTTTTATTTTCTTGCCTAGATGTGTATTAACACACACACACATACACACACACACACACACACAAGAAAATATTATTTTTTCAAGGTTTTTTTTAATCCTCTTGTCAAGATGTGTGAATTAACGCACACAAAAATATTAAATTTTAAGGTTTTTTCATTTTCTTGCCAAAATGTGTTTATGTTAATACACACAAAAAATGTTAAATTTTCGAGTTTCTTTCTGTGAATTTTTTCTTCTTAATTTTGCTGGACTAATTTTTTTATTTTCTTGACAAGATGTGTGTATTAACAAACACACAAATTTTTTTTTGAGTTTTGTTTTATTTTACTTGTCAAGAAATGTATATTAACACAAACAAAATAAAATGTTAAATTTTTGAGTTTTTTTAATTTTCTTGTCAAGATGTGTGTATTAACACACACTCAAGAAAATGTTAAATTTTTGAGTTTTTTTGATAATTTTATTGTCAAGATATGTATATTAACACACACAAAAAAATGTTACGTATTTTTAAATATTTGTTGCCAAGATGTGTGTATTAACGCACACAAGAAAATGGTATACTTTTGATTTTTTTTTTAATTTTCTTGTCAAGATGTTTGTATTAACACACACACAAGAAAATGTTAAATTTCTGAGTTTTAATTTTTTTGTCAAGATATGTGTATTAACACACACAAAAAATGTTAAATTTGCTAATTTTTTTATTTTTTCTTGTCAAGATGTGTGTATTAAAGCACACAAAAATTGTTATATTTTCGAGTTTTTTTAATCTTCTTGTCAAGATATGTGTATTAACACACATACAAAAAAATTACTAAATTTTGTAGTTTTTTTTATTTTCTTTCCAAGATGTGTGTATTAACACACACAAGAAAATGTTAAATTTTTTTGTTTTTCTCTGTGAATTTTTCCTTCCTAAGTTTGCAGGACTTTTTTTTTTATTTTCTTGTCAAGATGTGTATATTAACAAACACACAAAAAAATGTTAAATTTTCCAGTATTTAATTTTTTTGTCAATATATGTGTATTCCCAAAGAAAAAATGTTAAATTTGCATGTTTTTTAATTTTTCTTGCCGTGATGTGTGTATTAACACACACACAAGAAAATCTTATATTTTTAGTTTTTTTTTAATTTTCTTGTTAAGATGTGTGTATTAACACACATAAGAAAATGTAAAATTTTTGAGTTTTTTTTTAATTTTCTTGTGTATATATGTGTACTATCACACACACAAAAAATGTTTAATTTTAGAGTTTTTTAATTTTCTTGCCAATATGTGTGTACTAACACACACAAAAAATGTTAAATTTTTGAGTTTTTTTTAATATTTTCTTGTGAATATATGTGTACTATCACACACACAAATAAATGTTAAATTTTCCAGTTTTTTAATTTTCTTGCCATGATGTGTGTACTAACACACACAAAAAAAATGTTAAATTTTTGAGTTTTTTAAATTTTCTTGTCAAGATATGTGTACTTACACACACAAAAAAAATGTTATATTTTCGAGTTTTTTTTAATCTTCTTGTCAAGATATGTGTATTAACACACATACAAAAAATATTAAATTTTGTAGTTTTATTTTCTTTCCAAGATGTGTGTATTAACACATATATAAGAAAATGTTAAATTTTCGTTTTTTATAATTTTTTGGCAAGATGTGTGTAAGTACACATATGGAGAGAGACTTTCGTCGATCCAGTTAACACCAAATGAAGCATTACTTCTGTGAGCATTATGCTTTAAATGTATGATGATGAATTAATATAAGTCACAGTTATGATTCTGTTTTTGGTTTGTGAAACTAAGAGTTCTGTTTATGTAATGATACAGCATCACACGAAGAACAAGAAGTGCTTTGTGTGTAACCAGCCAACTATGGGGATTTTGAATGGAGCACACGAGATCTATAAGAGAATGGCTGAAGAACAGAGGAAAGAGGAAGGATTGTGAAGTTTCTTCTTCACAAGCCAAAACCAAACACTATTCTGGGGTGTTGAAGGGTGGTACATGCTTCTGGACCGGCAGTCATGAATTGCAAGCATGTTCACTTGGCCAACACAGTTTCATCAGCCATTGGCAGTGGCTGTTTCCAGGGCTCCCCATCCATCCTCATGAAAGTATGGTCCGTTGCACCTTTGCGAAATTGGAAATGAATGCGGTTTGCCTATCCACAAAAGAGAACTCAATAAGTTATAATTTGTATGCACTCAATCATCAGATCGATATGTGTCCGACTCTTGGTCCGTGTGTTATATTAACACACACACAAAAAATGTTAAATTTATATATTTTTAAATTTTCTTGCCAAGATGTGTGTATTAACTCACACGCAAGAAAATATTAAATTTTCAATTTTTTTTTAAAATTTTCTTGTCAAGATATGTGTACTAACAATATTTTATAGTTTTTTCATTTTTTTTTGCCAAGATGTGTGTATTAACACACACACACACAAGAAAATGTTAATTTTTTGAGTTTTTATTTTATTTTTCTAGTCAAGATACGTGTATTAACACACACAAAAAATGTTAAATTTTCAAGTTTTTTTCTTTCTTGCCAAGATGTGTGTATTAACACACGCACAAAAAATGTTGAATTTGCGAATTTTAAAATTTACTTGCCAAAATGTGTGTATTAACACACACACAAGAAATTGTTAAATTTTTGAGTTTTTATTTTATTTTTCAGTCAAGATACGTGTATTAACACACACACACACACAAGAAAATGTTAAATTTTTGAGTTTTTATTTTATTTTTCTAGTCAAGATACGTGTATTAACACATAGACAAAAAATGTTAAATTTTCAAGTTTTTTTATTTTCTTTCCAAGATGAGTGTATTAACACACACACACAAAAAATATTAAATTTTGAAGTTTTTTTATTTTCTTGCCTAGATGTGTGTATTAACACACACAAAAGAAAATATTATATTTTTGAGGTTTTTTTAATCATCTTGTCAAGATATGTGTGTTAACTCACACACACACACACACACACACACACACACAAACACACACACACACACAAATATTAAATTTTGAAGTTTTTTTATTTTCTTGCCAAGATGTGTTTATGTTATACACACAAGAAAATGTTAAATTTTCGAGTTTCTTTCTGTGAATTTTTCCTTCTTAATTTTACAGGACTAATTTTTTTATTTTCTTGTCAAGATGTGTGTATTTATCAAACACACAAGAAAATTTTTGAGTTTTTTTTTAATTTATTGTCAAGAAATGTATATTAACACACACAAAAGAAAATGTAAAATTTTTGAGTTTTTTTTTATTTTCTTGTCAAGATGTGTATATTAACACACACACAAGAAAATGTTAAATTTTCGAGTTTTTTTGATTATTTTCTTGTCAGGATATGTGTATTAACACACACACAAAAATATATTACAATTTTTTTAATTTTTCTTGCCAAGATGTGTGTACTAACACACACAAGAAAATGTTATACTTTTGATATTTTTTTTTAATTTTCTTGCCAAGATGTTTGTATTAACACACACACAAGAAAATATTCAATTTCTGAGTTTTTAATTTTTTTTTTAAAAAGATATGTGTATTAATAACACACACAAAAAATGTTAAATTTGCTAATTTTTTATTTTTTCTTGCCAAGATGTGTGTATTAACACACACAAAAAATGTTATATTTTCGAGTTTTTTTTTAATTTTTTTGTCAAGATATGTGTATTAACACACATACAAAAAATACTAAATTTTATAGTTTTTTATTTTCTTTCCAAGATGTGTGTATTAATACAGATAAAAAAGAAAATGTTAAATTTTTGTTTTTTATAATTTTTTTGCAAGATGTGTGTAAGTACACATATGGAGAGAGACTTTCGTCGATCCAGTTATCACCAAATGAAGCATTACTTCAGTGAGCATTATGCTTTAAATGTGTGATGATGAATTAATGTAAGTCGCATTTATGATTCTTTTTTTTGTTTGTGAAACTATGAGTTATGTTTATGTAAAGATACAGCATCACACGAAGAACAAGAAGTGCTTTGTGTGTAACCAGCCAACTATGGGGATTTTCAACGGAGCACACGAGATCTAGAAGAGAATGGCTGAAGAATGGAGGAAAGAGGAAGGATTGTGAAGTTGCTTCTTCACAAGCCAAGACCAAACACTATTCTGGGGTGTTGAAGGGTCGTACATGCTTCTGGACCGGCAGTCATGAATTGCAAGCATGTTCACTTGGCCATCACAGTTTCATCATCCATTGGCAGTGGTTGTTTCTAGGGCTCCCCATCTGTCCTCATGAAAGTATGGTCCGTTGCACCTTTGCGAAATTGGAAATGAATGCGGTTTGCCTATCCACAAAAGAGAACTCAATAAGTTATAATTTGTATGCACTCAATCATCAGATCGATATGTGTCCGACTCTTAGTCTGTGTGTTATATTAACACACACACAAAAAATGTTAAATTTATATTTTTTTAAATTTTCTTGCCAAGATGTGTGTATTAACTCACACGCAAGAAAATATTAAATTTTCGAGTTTTTTTTTTAATTTTCTTGTCAAGATATTTGTACTAACAATATTTTATAGTTTATTAAATTTTTTTTTTCCAATATGTGTATTAACACACACACTCACACACAAGAAAATGTTAAATTTTTGACTCTCTATTTTATTTTTCTAGTCAAGATATGTGTATTAACACACACACAAAATATTAAATTTTCAAGTTTTTTTTATTTTATTGCCAAGATGTGTGTATTATTAACACACACACGCACACAAAATGTTAAATTTGAGAATTTTAAAATTTTCTTGCCAAAATGTGTGTATTAACACACACACACAAGAAAATGTTAAATTTTTGAGTTTTTATTTTATTTATGTAGTTAAGATACGTGTATTAACACTTACACAAAAAATAATAAATTTTCAAGTTTTTTTATTTTCTTGCCAAGATGTGTGTATTAACACACACACACACAAAAATGTTAAATTTGCGAATTTTAAAATTTTCTTGCCAAAATGTGTGTATTAACATACACACAAGAAAATGTTATATTTTCGTGGTTTTTTTCATCTTCTTTTCAAGATATGTGTATTAACAAATACACATACACAAAAAATATTAAATTTTGAAGTTTTTTTATTTTCTTATCTAGATGTGTGTATTTACACACACACACACACACACACACACACAAACAAGAAAATGTTATATTTTTGAGGTTTTTTTTAATCTTCTTGTCAAGAT
This sequence comes from Thlaspi arvense, assembly GCA_911865555.2. NCBI lineage: Eukaryota > Viridiplantae > Streptophyta > Magnoliopsida > Brassicales > Brassicaceae > Thlaspi > Thlaspi arvense. The sequence continues at coordinate 48,495 of OU466858.1, forward strand.
GTGTGTATTAACGCACACAAAAATATTAAATTTTGAAGTTTTTTCATTTTCTTGCCAAAATGTGTATATGTTAATACACACAAGAAAATCTTAAATTTTCGTGTTTCTTTCTGTGAATTTTTCCTTCTTAATTTTGCAGTACTAATTTTTTTATTTTCTTGTCAAGATGTGTGTATTAACAAACACACAAGAAAAGTTTTGAGTTTTTTTTATTTTACTTGTCAAGAAATGTATATTAACACAAACAAAAGAAAATATTAAATTTTTGAGTTTTTTTTTATTTTCTTGTCAAGATGTGTGTATTAACACACACTCAAGAAAATGTTAAATTTTCGAGTTTTTCTGATAATTTTATTGTCAAGATATGTGTATAAACACACAAAAAAATGTTACATATTTTTAAATTTTTCTTGCCAAGATGTGTGTATTAACACACACAAGAAAATGTTATACTTTTAAATTTTAATTTAACATTTTCTTGTGTGTGTGTTAATAGACATATTTTGGTAAGAAAATTTTAAAATTCGCAAATTTAACATTTTGTGTGTGTGTGTGTGTGTGTTAATAATACATACACAAAAAATGTTAAATTTTCTTGTTTTTTTATTTTCTTGCCAAGATGTGTGTATTAACACCCACACACACAAAAATGTTAGATTTGCGAATTTTAAAATTTTCTTACCAAAATGTGTGTATTAACACACACACAAGAAAATGTTATATTTTCGAAGTATTTTTCATCTTCTTGTCAAGATATGTGTATTAACACACACACAAAAAATATAAAATTTTGAAGTTTTTTTATTTTCTTGCCTAGATGTGTATTAACACACACACACATACACACACACACACACACACAAGAAAATATTATTTTTTCAAGGTTTTTTTTAATCCTCTTGTCAAGATGTGTGAATTAACGCACACAAAAATATTAAATTTTAAGGTTTTTTCATTTTCTTGCCAAAATGTGTTTATGTTAATACACACAAAAAAATGTTAAATTTTCGAGTTTCTTTCTGTGAATTTTTTCTTCTTAATTTTGCAGGACTAATTTTTTTATTTTCTTGACAAGATGTGTGTATTAACAAACACACAAATTTTTTTTTGAGTTTTGTTTTATTTTACTTGTCAAGAAATGTATATTAACACAAACAAAATAAAATGTTAAATTTTTGAGTTTTTTTAATTTTCTTGTCAAGATGTGTGTATTAACACACACTCAAGAAAATGTTAAATTTTTGAGTTTTTTTGATAATTTTATTGTCAAGATATGTATATTAACACACACAAAAAAATGTTACGTATTTTTAAATATTTGTTGCCAAGATGTGTGTATTAACGCACACAAGAAAATGGTATACTTTTGATTTTTTTTTTAATTTTCTTGTCAAGATGTTTGTATTAACACACACACAAGAAAATGTTAAATTTCTGAGTTTTAATTTTTTTGTCAAGATATGTGTATTAACACACACAAAAAATGTTAAATTTGCTAATTTTTTTATTTTTTCTTGTCAAGATGTGTGTATTAAAGCACACAAAAATTGTTATATTTTCGAGTTTTTTTAATCTTCTTGTCAAGATATGTGTATTAACACACATACAAAAAAATTACTAAATTTTGTAGTTTTTTTTATTTTCTTTCCAAGATGTGTGTATTAACACACACAAGAAAATGTTAAATTTTTTTTTGTTTTTCTCTGTGAATTTTTCCTTCCTAAGTTTGCAGGACTTTTTTTTTTTATTTTCTTGTCAAGATGTGTATATTAACAAACACACAAAAAAATGTTAAATTTTCCAGTATTTAATTTTTTTGTCAATATATGTGTATTCCCAAAGAAAAAATGTTAAATTTGCATGTTTTTTAATTTTTCTTGCCGTGATGTGTGTATTAACACACACACAAGAAAATCTTATATTTTTAGTTTTTTTTTAATTTTCTTGTTAAGATGTGTGTATTAACACACATAAGAAAATGTAAAATTTTTGAGTTTTTTTTTAATTTTCTTGTGTATATATGTGTACTATCACACACACAAAAAATGTTTAATTTTAGAGTTTTTTAATTTTCTTGCCAATATGTGTGTACTAACACACACAAAAAAAATGTTAAATTTTTGAGTTTTTTTTAATATTTTCTTGTGAATATATGTGTACTATCACACACACAAATAAATGTTAAATTTTCCAGTTTTTTAATTTTCTTGCCATGATGTGTGTACTAACACACACAAAAAATGTTAAATTTTTGAGTTTTTTAAATTTTCTTGTCAAGATATGTGTACTTACACACACAAAAAAAATGTTATATTTTCGAGTTTTTTTTAATCTTCTTGTCAAGATATGTGTATTAACACACATACAAAAAATATTAAATTTTGTAGTTTTATTTTCTTTCCAAGATGTGTGTATTAACACATATATAAGAAAATGTTAAATTTTCGTTTTTTATAATTTTTTGGCAAGATGTGTGTAAGTACACATATGGAGAGAGACTTTCGTCGATCCAGTTAACACCAAATGAAGCATTACTTCTGTGAGCATTATGCTTTAAATGTATGATGATGAATTAATATAAGTCACAGTTATGATTCTGTTTTTGGTTTGTGAAACTAAGAGTTCTGTTTATGTAATGATACAGCATCACACGAAGAACAAGAAGTGCTTTGTGTGTAACCAGCCAACTATGGGGATTTTGAATGGAGCACACGAGATCTATAAGAGAATGGCTGAAGAACAGAGGAAAGAGGAAGGATTGTGAAGTTTCTTCTTCACAAGCCAAAACCAAACACTATTCTGGGGTGTTGAAGGGTGGTACATGCTTCTGGACCGGCAGTCATGAATTGCAAGCATGTTCACTTGGCCAACACAGTTTCATCAGCCATTGGCAGTGGCTGTTTCCAGGGCTCCCCATCCATCCTCATGAAAGTATGGTCCGTTGCACCTTTGCGAAATTGGAAATGAATGCGGTTTGCCTATCCACAAAAGAGAACTCAATAAGTTATAATTTGTATGCACTCAATCATCAGATCGATATGTGTCCGACTCTTGGTCCGTGTGTTATATTAACACACACACAAAAAATGTTAAATTTATATATTTTTAAATTTTCTTGCCAAGATGTGTGTATTAAACTCACACGCAAGAAAATATTAAATTTTCAATTTTTTTTTTAAAATTTTCTTGTCAAGATATGTGTACTAACAATATTTTATAGTTTTTTTTCATTTTTTTTTGCCAAGATGTGTGTATTAACACACACACACACAAGAAAATGTTAATTTTTTGAGTTTTTATTTTATTTTTCTAGTCAAGATACGTGTATTAACACACACAAAAAATGTTAAATTTTCAAGTTTTTTTCTTTCTTGCCAAGATGTGTGTATTAACACACGCACACAAAAAATTTGAATTTGCGAATTTTAAAATTTACTTGCCAAAATGTGTGTATTAACACACACACAAGAAATTGTTAAATTTTTGAGTTTTTATTTTATTTTTCAGTCAAGATACGTGTATTAACACACACACACACACAAGAAAATGTTAAATTTTTGAGTTTTTATTTTATTTTTCTAGTCAAGATACGTGTATTAACACATAGACAAAAAATGTTAAATTTTCAAGTTTTTTTATTTTCTTTCCAAGATGAGTGTATTAACACACACACACACACAAAAAATATTAAATTTTGAAGTTTTTTATTTTTTTTGCCTAGATGTGTGTATTAACACACACAAAAGAAAATATTATATTTTTGAGGTTTTTTAATCATCTTGTCAAGATATGTGTGTTAAACTCACACACACACACACACACACACACACACACACACACACACACACACACAAATATTAAATTTTGAAGTTTTTTTATTTTCTTGCCAAGATGTGTTTATGTTATACACACAAGAAAATGTTAAATTTTCGAGTTTCTTTCTGTGAATTTTTCCTTCTTAATTTTACAGGACTAATTTTTTTATTTTCTTGTCAAGATGTGTGTATTTATCAAACACACAAGAAAATTTTTGAGTTTTTTTTTAATTTATTGTCAAGAAATGTATATTAACACACACAAAAGAAAATGTAAAATTTTTGAGTTTTTTTTTATTTTCTTGTCAAGATGTGTATATTAACACACACACAAGAAAATGTTAAATTTTCGAGTTTTTTTGATTATTTTCTTGTCAGGATATGTGTATTAACACACACACAAAAATATATTACAATTTTTTTAATTTTTCTTGCCAAGATGTGTGTACTAACACACACAAGAAAATGTTATACTTTTGATTTTTTTTTTAATTTTCTTGCCAAGATGTTTGTATTAACACACACACAAGAAAATATTCAATTTCTGAGTTTTTAATTTTTTTTTGTAAAGATATGTGTATTAATAACACACACAAAAAATGTTAAATTTGCTAATTTTTTATTTTTTCTTGCCAAGATGTGTGTATTAACACACACAAAAAATGTTATATTTTCGAGTTTTTTTTTAATTTTTTTGTCAAGATATGTGTATTAACATACATACAAAAAATACTAAATTTTATAGTTTTTTATTTTCTTTCCAAGATGTGTGTATTAATACAGATAAAAAAGAAAATGTTAAATTTTTGTTTTTTATAATTTTTTTGCAAGATGTGTGTAAGTACACATATGGAGAGAGACTTTCGTCGATCCAGTTATCACCAAATGAAGCATTACTTCAGTGAGCATTATGCTTTAAATGTGTGATGATGAATTAATGTAAGTCGCATTTATGATTCTTTTTTTTGTTTGTGAAACTATGAGTTATGTTTATGTAATGATACAGCATCACACGAAGAACAAGAAGTGCTTTGTGTGTAACCAGCCAACTATGGGGATTTTCAACGGAGCACACGAGATCTAGAAGAGAATGGCTGAAGAATGGAGGAAAGAGGAAGGATTGTGAAGTTGCTTCTTCACAAGCCAAGACCAAACACTATTCTGGGGTGTTGAAGGGTCGTACATGCTTCTGGACCGGCAGTCATGAATTGCAAGCATGTTCACTTGGCCATCACAGTTTCATCATCCATTGGCAGTGGTTGTTTCTAGGGCTCCCCATCTGTCCTCATGAAAGTATGGTCCGTTGCACCTTTGCGAAATTGGAAATGAATGCGGTTTGCCTATCCACAAAAGAGAACTCAATAAGTTATAATTTGTATGCACTCAATCATCAGATCGATATGTGTCCGACTCTTAGTCTGTGTGTTATATTAACACACACACAAAAAAATGTTAAATTTATATTTTTTTAAATTTTCTTGCCAAGATGTGTGTATTAACTCACACGCAAGAAAATATTAAATTTTCGAGTTTTTTTTTTAATTTTCTTGTCAAGATATTTGTACTAACAATATTTTATAGTTTATTAAATTTTTTTTTTTTCCAATATGTGTATTAACACACACACTCACACACAAGAAAATGTTAAATTTTTGACTCTCTATTTTATTTTTCTAGTCAAGATATGTGTATTAACACACACACAAAATATTAAATTTTCAAGTTTTTTTATTTTATTGCCAAGATGTGTGTATTATTAACACACACACGCACACAAAATGTTAAATTTGAGAATTTTAAAATTTTCTTGCCAAAATGTGTGTATTAACACACACACACAAGAAAATGTTAAATTTTTGAGTTTTTATTTTATTTATGTAGTTAAGATACGTGTATTAACACTTACACAAAAAATAATAAATTTTCAAGTTTTTTTATTTTCTTGCCAAGATGTGTGTATTAACACACACACACACAAAAATGTTAAATTTGCGAATTTTAAAATTTTCTTGCCAAAATGTGTGTATTAACACACACACAAGAAAATGTTATATTTTCGTGGTTTTTTTCATCATCTCTTTTTCAAGATATGTGTATTAACAAATACACATACACAAAAAATATTAAATTTTGAAGTTTTTTTATTTTCTTATCTAGATGTGTGTATTTACACACACACACACACACACACACACACAAACAAGAAAATGTTATATTTTTGAGGTTTTTTTTAATCTTCTTGTCAAGATGTGTGTATTAACGCACACAAAAATATTAAATTTTGAAGTTTTTTCATTTTCTTGCCAAAATGTGTATATGTTAATACACACAAGAAAATCTTAAATTTTCGTGTTTCTTTCTGTGAATTTTTCCTTCTTAATTTTGCAGTACTAATTTTTTTATTTTCTTGTCAAGATGTGTGTATTAACAAACACACAAGAAAATTTTTGAGTTTTTTTTATTTTACTTGTCAAGAAATGTATATTAACACAAACAAAAGAAAATATTAAATTTTTGAGTTTTTTTTTATTTTCTTGTCAAGATGTGTGTATTAACACACACTCAAGAAAATGTTAAATTTTTGAGTTTTTCTGATAATTTTATTGTCAAGATATGTGTATAAACACACAAAAAAATGTTACATATTTTTAAATTTTTCTTGCCAAGATGTGTGTATTAACACACACAAGAAAATGTTATACTTTTAAATTTTAATTTAACATTTTCTTGTGTGTGTGTTAATAGACATATTTTGGTAAGAAAATTTTAAAATTCGCAAATTTAACATTTTGTGTGTGTGTGTGTGTGTGTTAATAATACATACACAAAAAATGTTAAATTTTCTTGTTTTTTTATTTTCTTGCCAAGATGTGTGTATTAACACCCACACACACAAAAATGTTAGATTTGCGAATTTTAAAATTTTCTTACCAAAATGTGTGTATTAACACACACACAAGAAAATGTTATATTTTCGAAGTATTTTTCATCTTCTTGTCAAGATATGTGTATTAACACACACACAAAAAATATAAAATTTTGAAGTTTTTTTATTTTCTTGCCTAGATGTGTATTAACACACACACACATACACACACACACACACACACAAGAAAATATTATTTTTTCAAGGTTTTTTTTAATCCTCTTGTCAAGATGTGTGAATTAACGCACACAAAAATATTAAATTTTAAGGTTTTTTCATTTTCTTGCCAAAATGTGTTTATGTTAATACACACAAAAAATGTTAAATTTTCGAGTTTCTTTCTGTGAATTTTTTCTTCTTAATTTTGCAGGACTAATTTTTTTATTTTCTTGACAAGATGTGTGTATTAACAAACACACAAATTTTTTTTTGAGTTTTGTTTTATTTTACTTGTCAAGAAATGTATATTAACACAAACAAAATAAAATGTTAAATTTTTGAGTTTTTTTAATTTTCTTGTCAAGATGTGTGTATTAACACACACTCAAGAAAATGTTAAATTTTTGAGTTTTTTTGATAATTTTATTGTCAAGATATGTATATTAACACACACAAAAAAATGTTACGTATTTTTAAATATTTGTTGCCAAGATGTGTGTATTAACGCACACAAGAAAATGGTATACTTTTGATTTTTTTTTTAATTTTCTTGTCAAGATGTTTGTATTAACACACACACAAGAAAATGTTAAATTTCTGAGTTTTAATTTTTTTGTCAAGATATGTGTATTAACACACACAAAAAATGTTAAATTTGCTAATTTTTTTATTTTTTCTTGTCAAGATGTGTGTATTAAAGCACACAAAAATTGTTATATTTTCGAGTTTTTTTAATCTTCTTGTCAAGATATGTGTATTAACACACATACAAAAAAATTACTAAATTTTGTAGTTTTTTTTTTATTTTCTTTCCAAGATGTGTGTATTAACACACACAAGAAAATGTTAAATTTTTTTTGTTTTTCTCTCTGTGAATTTTTCCTTCCTAAGTTTGCAGGACTTTTTTTTTTATTTTCTTGTCAAGATGTGTATATTAACAAACACACAAAAAAATGTTAAATTTTCCAGTATTTAATTTTTTTGTCAATATATGTGTATTCCCAAAGAAAAAATGTTAAATTTGCATGTTTTTTAATTTTTCTTGCCGTGATGTGTGTATTAACACACACACAAGAAAATCTTATATTTTTAGTTTTTTTTTTTTAATTTTCTTGTTAAGATGTGTGTATTAACACACATAAGAAAATGTAAAATTTTTGAGTTTTTTTTTAATTTTCTTGTGTATATATGTGTACTATCACACACACAAAAAATGTTTAATTTTAGAGTTTTTTAATTTTCTTGCCAATATGTGTGTACTAACACACACAAAAAATGTTAAATTTTTGAGTTTTTTTTAATATTTTCTTGTGAATATATGTGTACTATCACACACACAAATAAATGTTAAATTTTCCAGTTTTTTAATTTTCTTGCCATGATGTGTGTACTAACACACACAAAAAATGTTAAATTTTTGAGTTTTTTAAATTTTCTTGTCAAGATATGTGTACTTACACACACAAAAAAAATGTTATATTTTCGAGTTTTTTTTAATCTTCTTGTCAAGATATGTGTATTAACACACATACAAAAAATATTAAATTTTGTAGTTTTATTTTCTTTCCAAGATGTGTGTATTAACACATATATAAGAAAATGTTAAATTTTCGTTTTTTATAATTTTTTTGGCAAGATGTGTGTAAGTACACATATGGAGAGAGACTTTCGTCGATCCAGTTAACACCAAATGAAGCATTACTTCTGTGAGCATTATGCTTTAAATGTATGATGATGAATTAATATAAGTCACAGTTATGATTCTGTTTTTGGTTTGTGAAACTAAGAGTTCTGTTTATGTAATGATACAGCATCACACGAAGAACAAGAAGTGCTTTGTGTGTAACCAGCCAACTATGGGGATTTTGAATGGAGCACACGAGATCTATAAGAGAATGGCTGAAGAACAGAGGAAAGAGGAAGGATTGTGAAGTTTCTTCTTCACAAGCCAAAACCAAACACTATTCTGGGGTGTTGAAGGGTGGTACATGCTTCTGGACCGGCAGTCATGAATTGCAAGCATGTTCACTTGGCCAACACAGTTTCATCAGCCATTGGCAGTGGCTGTTTCCAGGGCTCCCCATCCATCCTCATGAAAGTATGGTCCGTTGCACCTTTGCGAAATTGGAAATGAATGCGGTTTGCCTATCCACAAAAGAGAACTCAATAAGTTATAATTTGTATGCACTCAATCATCAGATCGATATGTGTCCGACTCTTGGTCCGTGTGTTATATTAACACACACACAAAAAATGTTAAATTTATATATTTTTAAATTTTCTTGCCAAGATGTGTGTATTAACTCACACGCAAGAAAATATTAAATTTTCGATTTTTTTTTAAAATTTTCTTGTCAAGATATGTGTACTAACAATATTTTATAGTTTTTTCATTTTTTTTTGCCAAGATGTGTGTATTAACACACACACACACAAGAAAATGTTAATTTTTTGAGTTTTTATTTTATTTTTCTAGTCAAGATACGTGTATTAACACACACAAAAAATGTTAAATTTTCAAGTTTTTTTCTTTCTTGCCAAGATGTGTGTATTAACACACGCACAAAAAATGTTGAATTTGCGAATTTTAAAATTTACTTGCCAAAATGTGTGTATTAACACACACACAAGAAATTGTTAAATTTTTGAGTTTTTATTTTATTTTTCAGTCAAGATACGTGTATTAACACACACACACAAAATGTTAAATTTTTAAATTTTTTTATTTTCTTGCCAAGATGTGTGTATTAACACACACACACAAAAATATTAAATTTGCAAATTTTAAAATTTTCTTGCCAAAATATATGTATTAACACACACACACACAAGAAAATGTTAAATTTTTGAGTTTTTATTTTATATTTCTAGTCAAGATACGTATATTAGCATATACACAAAAAATGTTAAATTTTCAAGTTTATTTATTTTCTTGCCAAGATGTGGGTATTAACACACACACAAGAAAATGTTATATTTTTGAGGTTTTTTTCATCTTCTTGTCAAGATATGTGTATTAACCCACACACAAAAAATATTAAATTTTAAATTTTTTTATTTTCTTGCCTAGATGTGTGTATTATCACACACACAAGAAAATATTATATTTTTGAGGTTTTTTTTAATCTTCTTTTCAAGATATGTGTATTAACACACACAAAAAATGTTAAATTTTCAAGTTTTTTTCTTTCTTGCCAAGATGTGTGTATAAACACATGCACAAAAAATGTTAAATTTGCGAATTTTAAAATTTTCTTGCCAAATGTGTGTATTAACACACACACAAGAAAATGTTAAATTTTTGAGTTTTTATTTTATTTTTCAGTCCAGATACGTGTATTAACACACACACACACACACAAAATGTTAAATTTTCAAGTTTTTTTACTTTCAAGTTTTTTAATGTGTATTAACCCACACATAAAAAATTTTAAATTTTAATTTTTTTTTATTTTCTTGCCTAGATGTGTGTATTATCACACACACAAGAAAATATTATATTTTTGAGGTTTTTTTTAATCTTCTTTTCAAGATATGTGTATTAACACACACAAAAAATATTAAATTTTCAAGTTTTTTTTCTTTCTTGCCAAGATGTGTGTATAAACACATGCACAAAAAATGTTACATTTGCGAATTTTAAAATTTTCTTGCCAAAATGTGTGTATTAACACACACACAAGAAAATGTTATATTTTTGAGGTTTTTTTCATCTTCTTGTCAAGATATGTATATTAACCCTCACACAAAAAATATTAAATTTTAAATTTTTTTTATTTTCTTGCCTAGATGTGTGTATTATCACACACACAAGAAAATATTATATTTTTGAGGTTTTTTTTAATCTTCTTTTTAAGATATGTGTATTAACACACACAAAAAATGTTAAATTTTCAAGTTTTTTTCTTTCTTGCCAAGATGTGTGTATAAAACACATGCACAAAAATGTTAAATATGCGAATTTTAAAATTTTCTTGCCAAAATGTGTGTATTAACACACACACAAGAAAATGTTAAATTTTTGAGTTTTTATTTTATTTTTCACTCAAGATACGTGTATTAACACACACACACAAAATGTTAAATTTTCAAGTTTTTTTATTTTCTTGCCAAGATGTGTGTATTAACACACACAAAAAAATATTAAATTTGCGAATTTCAAAATTTTCTTGCCAAAATGTGTGTATTAACACACACACACACACAATAAAATATTAAATTTTTAAGTTTTTATTTTATATTTCTAGTTAAGATACGTATATTAGCATATACACAAAAAATGTTAAATTTTCAAGTTTTTTTATTTTCTTGACAAGATGTGTGTATTAACACAAACACAAAAATGTTAAATTTGTGAATTTTAAAATTTTCTTGCCAAATGTGTGTATTAACACACACACAAGAAAATGTTATATTTTTGAGGTTTTTTTTCATCTTCTTGTCAAGATATGTGTATTAACCCACACACAAAAAATATTAAATTTTAAATTTTTTTATTTTCTTGCCTAGATGTGTGTATTATCACACACACAAGAAAATGTTATATTATTGAGGTTTTATTTTAATCTTCTTTTCAAGATATGTGTATTAACACACACACACACAC